>JAMZAV010004498.1:0-48561 GCA_024449915.1 Sweltsa coloradensis
AAAAAAGGACCGGTTTTTAAAAGGTTTTTTAAATTTTCCTGGGCTAAATAAGGCAAAGGTTAAAAAAAATAAAGCTTAAATTTTTCCCATAGCAAAATGGGATAAGCCCAAAAATTTTAGGGTTATACAGCATGGTTAGAAAAACTTCCAATAAATCTTTTTAACTTTTTTTTAGTTAGTTTATTTTTTTACCAATCCTTTTTTATGAAAACGTGTTGCGCTCTGCAGTTAGCTCCAATTTTATTTTATAAAAGTCGAAACATCTTATTTCAAATTTTTGATGTTTTATCAGATGACGAGGTTTGAGGGTCAGAGGTATTGTTTGGAAGATCAGCTCCCCGCACCCCACGGGGGTAGAATCCAACCCAAACTTGTGCAGGTGTCACCCTGTAGTGGTGGGGTTTTGTAAACCATTGTCTGGGAGTGGGGAGTTGGGGGGGGGGGGGGTGGGCCCCTTCGCATTGTGTTTTGGAACTTTTGCACGAGGAAGAAAATGTTTTTTCGTGAAATGGATACAATGCAAACGTAAAAGGCGAAATTATTAGGCCCTGATGCGACATACCTCGTGTGACAGTAAATCAAAAAATACAATCTGTAAGGGGGTTTTACTTTTTCGTATTTATAGTCACGTCAGTCACATTAGCTCATGGGGGAACAGGCGCTTGTAACGTATAACTGAATTTTTTAAAAATGTGTATCTTGAATTTTAAAATTTTATTACGCGTTCAACTATATAATACATTGCGGAGGATGCAAATACTTCGTGCTACATAAACATTTCGTTCTAGGGGCAACGTATCTTTCAGTTGATAACATTCTTTCGAAACCCAAACACGGGGGTGTAGCAAAAAATCGAGGGGTCACTTGTATAAACTACGGCCCGCCATTGATTTTCTTCGATTTAGGGTATTCATACGGACCGGTACGGAATAAAAACCCCTTTATAATAGTACAATCTTCCCTTTCTCAAACTATTGCATATTAGCTAATTTCAAAATCAAAAATAACGGTAGAACTTTTGGGTAGGGTTTTCAACAGTCGGGGCGGGTTTGGGTATTAAAAAGCTTTGGGTTTCCGATGTCCCTCGGGTGGGCTAACGGGGCCCTTGTAGTAAATGCTTTTTAAAATGAAAATTAAAATTTTATATGGAAGAATCTTACATTACGGTTTTCCCCCCAATTCATTTTAATAAAAGGTATTTTATTTTGATAATTATCAAAAACATTTTCTGGCCGGGACCTCCCCCTCCCGAAAAACAAATTGTTTTTATTACCCGAAAACGGACCCTACCCTTTTTTTACATCAAACTTTTTCCTTAAAAGCCAGTCCCAACCCGAAATTTTTTGGGGCCCAACAAACCACTAACCTAGGTTTTTTTTTAATAACTATGATACATGTTGTTTGTGTTAAAATTCCCACACCAGGGGGGAGATCGCCCAATGAAAAGGTTACTATTTACGAATGGTTGAGAAATGTATTAAATGTGATGTTTGTGGGAGCTGGTAATCCACTCCCCTCCCCTTCACGCCTTTTCACGCGTGTAAGCAGACAACTACTCGCCATCGTCACGACTTATTACAAAAAACCTGGCCCAATTAAAAACCAGAAGTCGTACCAACTTGCATTTCTCCCGCGTTTTAACGAAAGGTTCGAAATTTTTCCGTAACTACACGAAGACGTGTCTTCGTGTCAAAAACGGACAAAATACGCAGACACGTGACACCACGCACGTTTACAAAACCCTTGTAAACACGCAGGCTGTCGGCGAGTTAGGGGGAAATTTTAATGTAAATATTACTAGTAATGTTATCGCTTATTCGTTTGTGATGCAAAGAACGCACGTGGTAAAAGTGGCAGGGTAACGGTGACCATCTGAGTTATAATAAGGTATACTTACTTAGGCCAGTCTAAACTTAGAGTATAAATAGCGTTGATTTACTTAAATACATTTTTCGTAACAAAACCTTCCCAAAGGACATTTTGCCTCTCTTTATGTGAATAATTTGGTAAAAATTACGGACAGACGAACGTTCGTTTTCGGTTGGGAGTTCAAAACTTTTTTAGAAGTTCGGTTCGATTCGAGATCGAAATTTAAAGTTCGAGTTCGTGGTTTATTAAAATTTTAAGCTTTACCCGAACTTTGACTTGAAATGACTTCCACTTTTATAGTATCTAGCTCTAGCATTATTATGCACGTTAAAATCAATTCCAACACCGAAAAGAATGCATGGGCAGCATATTAAGTTATTATTGTATTTTAATTTACAATTTACAATCTTTGGAGTAGTAACAACTCTCCATTCACTATGATTTGTGGGCTAAGGGCCACTTGTTTTCACTTTTCAAACGAATTTGTAAGAGCTCGGTTCGAGCTCGAAGTTCGGAACATTTTTGGTACACAAGTTCAAGTTCGGTTCGAAACTTGGAAATAAAGGTTAGCCAATCCCTAGTGGAGCTGGTAACCGCTAGGTCACTAGGAAATACCAAGTAAAAAGACAATTCCAAAATAACATGGGGGGGGGCTTTCGGGGGGTGGGTTTATGACACTTTTGACATGTATTACTAAATATGGATACCTTAAACTCGATCGATCGTCCAAAAATGTCCCCTTTACTAACATAATGCCTATGAATCCATACACGAAACGAAATTCCATAACTTTGCCGACTATTTAAGTAATAAATGAGGAATTACTTACTATCACTATTAAAATAAATAAATAAATAAATAAATTTTATTTAGAGTCTGCCCACTCAGTTATTTAAACTGATTTTCAGTGGGGGACTTTAAATCCAAAGCGACCAAGCCAACCCTGTAGGCCCCGACGCAATCGACGAGTGAGCGATAACCAACCAAAGATAGATATTTTTTAATAGGAAATATAGCAATCAGTGGTATGGACAGTGCGAACACCCGCGAATCAACGCCAGAATCACAAGGCCGATTCAGAACAACTTTGAAATTTATTATGTGCTTCGTTGCTAGGACGGCTCCAAAGTCACCGTTTACAAACTCCTAAGACAAGAACTGATGGACTTAAGTCCAAATCAGAAGTTAAAAAAATTCTGACTTTAGCGGGAATCGAACCCTGGACCTTCTGCATTGGAAGCAGATACGCTAACAACAAGACCAACGAGCCACACTTTTTTTGACACTCACGAGAACCTACAAATGTCAACATAAGAATCAAACATGCGTGTATAATTTTAAAGGTAATTGTCCCAAAATTAAGTTCATGCATTTTTCCAGTGAATTGAAAATATTTATGTAATCATAATTTGTTGTGTAAAATTGACACAGCTAACTGGATCACATTTAAAAGCAAATATTTAACGGGAAAATAAATTTGTGGGGGTTTTTTTTTTTTAATTTTTTATACTACTTTTGACATAAAAAGTATGCTGGGAAGACTAGGACATAGTTCATGAATGACTTGTACTTGACGGTGCTTATTGCATGTTTAAAAGAATGTAACGAGATAATCTATTGCGATTTAGGTATACTTTGTATGCCTGTGTCAAAAATGGTACACATTTATTTTATTTTATTAATGTTTTATTTATTTATTTTTTCCCACAAAATTTTTCATGTAAAATAGACTTCCAAAATAATGATGTGTGATTCGGATGTGTTAATTTTACACAACAGATTGGAGTTATTGGATGAAGTTGCATAAACTTCTTTTAGGGACTTTTACTTTTTAAAATTAAACTCGCATTGTTTATATTTTATACTTGGGTTGAAATTTGTAGGTGCTACGTGAGTGTCAACATTAAATTAGATATTAAAATCAGATCAAATTTTCCATACACTTATTCGTCATAAAATTATCCTTTAAATAAAACAAAGGTCGACCATGTTTTGTGTTAATTGGATGAGCGTAGCGAGCGTAGCGAGCGAAGCGAAGATTCCATTTCACTACACTGGAGAAAAAAATCCGGAATGTTTTTTTTTTTTTCCTTTTTTTCCTGTATTTTTGTGTGTCTGTTAACACGATTCCGGCTAAACCGATACTCCAATTGCGATGAAATTTCATGGAGGCCTTCGAAATCTCTGAACTTAGAACTGCCACGTTTTTTGAGCGCAATCGAAAAATTATTTCTCATGAAAATCGCAATTTTACGATTTTTTTCGATTTTTTAAAAATTTCTTCAGCTTATAACACCTACATGCTTTGTCCGATTTTAATGATTTTTTGACAGAACCTTAATTTCATGAATTAAGGTATACGTGTGAAAATTGAGCGCAATCAAAAAACTATTTCTCATGAAAATCGAAATTTTACGTTTTTTTATTTTTTAAATTACAATTAATTTAAAAAAATTAAAATTTAAGTTAATTTTTCATTTAATTTAATTTAATTTTTAAAAAAATCTTCAACTTAGTATTGATTTTTTCACAGAACAACAGAAAATCCGCATAACACATGGCAGCTCAATGCACCAATTACGCTCATCCAACAACGCGGCGGGACTTAAGCGTTTTCCTAGTTTTACACAATAAATTGAGATGTATGTCAATCATTATTTTGAATTATTCAATTAATTTTATTAGGGCCTAACGGGAAAGTTATACGAATTAAGTTTTGAAAACCATAACTTTTTGGTTCGTTGTGGTTATATTGTTCTTATGTGATACGCTAGGTGACTGTGGTGCGTGAATAAAATACTTTTTTATTGGGATTTAATGCCCAATTCCATTAAATAATCAGTATGTTACCAGGATTTCGTTTGCGGGTTATAGAATTTTAGACTTTTTGGCGTTATTGGATGAGCGTAGCGAGCGAAGCGAAGATTCCATTTCACTACACTGGAGAGAAAAATCCGGAATGTTTTTCTTTTTTTTCTGTTTGTATTATTGTGTGTTTGTTAACACGATTCCGGCTAAACCGATACTCCAATTGTGATGAAATTTTATGGAGGCCTTCGAAATCTCTGAACTTAGAACTGCCACGTTTTTGAGCGCAATCGAAAAAAAAATTCTCATGAAAATCGCAATTTTACGATTTTTTTCGATTTTTAAAAAATTTCTTCGACTTATAACACCTACATGCTTAATCCGATTTTAATGATTTTTTCACAGAACCTTAATTTCATGAATTAAGATATTCTTGTGAAATTTGAGCGCAATCGAAAAATTATTTCTCATGAAAATCGAAATTTTACAGTTTTTTTCTTTTTTAAAACAATTCATTGACTTATAACACCTACATGCTTTATCCTATTGTGATGATTTTTTCACAGAACCTTAATTTTATGAATTAATATATTCGTGTAAAATTTGAGCGCAATCAAATAATTATTTCTTATGAAAATCGCAATTTTACGATTTTTTTTCTTTTTTAAAAATTACGATTAATAAAAAAATAAAGTAAATTTTTAATTTAATTTAATTTAATTTTAAAAAAAATCTTCGACTTAGTAATAATTTTTCACAGAACAACAGAAAATCCGCATAACACATGGCAGCTCAATGCACCATTACGCTCATCCAACAACGCGGCGGGACTTAAGCGTTTTCCTAGTTTTAGTTAAGTTTACAAATTTCATGACAATCGAATGCGTTTTACGTTTAAATAATAATTATATCCATTAAAAAGTAATATAGGTAATTGAAATAAATTGTAATAATTTGTTGGATGAGCGTAGCGAGCGAAGCGAAGATTCCATTTCACTACACTGGAGAAAAAAATCCGGAATGTTTTTTTTTTTTTCTTTCTTTCTTTCTGTATTTTTGTCTGTCTGTTAACACGATTCCGGCTAAACCGATACTCCGATTGCAATGATTTTTTCACAGAACCTTAATTTTATGAATTGATATATTCGTGTAAAATTTGTGCGTAATCAAATAATTATTTCTTATGAAAATTTCAATATTACGATTTTTTCCTTTTTTAAAATTACGATTAATTAAAAAAAAAAAGTTAATTTTTATTTAATTTGATTTAATTTTAAAAAAATTTCAACAAATTTCTGATTTTTTCACAGAACAACAGAAAATCCGCAAAACACATGGCAGCTCAATTCACCAATTACGCTCATCCAACAACGCGGCGGGACTTAAGCTTTTTCCTAGTAAATATAATTGGATGAGCGAAGCGAGCGAAGCGAAGATTCCATTTCACTACACTGGAGAAAAAATCCGGAATGTTTTGTTTTTTTTCTCTTTCTTTTTTTCTGTATTTTTGTCTGTTTGTCAGCACGATTCCGGCTAAACCGATACTCCATTTGGGATGAAATTTTATGGAGGCCTTCAAAATCTCTTAACTTAGAACTGCCACGTTTTTGAGCGCCATCGAAAAATTATTTCTCATAAAATCGCAATTTTACGATTTTTTTCGATTTTTGGAAAATTTATTTTACTTATAACATCTACATGGTTTATCCGATTTCAATGATTTTTTCACAGAACCTTAATTTTATGAATTTAGATATTCGTGTGAAATCTGAGCACAATCGAAAAATTATTTCTAATGAAAATAGAAACTTTGTGGTTTTTTCTTTTTTAAAACAATTTTTTTTACTTATTACACATACATGCTTAATCCTATTGTAATAAGTTTTTCACAGAACCTTAATTTTATTAATTTATATATTCGTGTGAAATTTGAGCGCAATCGAATAATTATTTCTTATAAATTCCCAATTTTTTGATCTTTTCTTTTTTTATAATTACGATTAATTAAAAAAAAAAAATTAAGTTACCTAATTTTTTATTAAATTAAATTTAATTTAAAAAAGTTTGAACTTAGTAATAATTTTTTCACAGAACAACAGAAAATCCGCATAACACATGACAGCTCAATGCACCAATACGCTCATCCAACAACGGGCGGGACTTAAGCGTTTTCCTAGTAAATACTATTGCGTTTACGTAAAAACCTAAAATGTCACTTTTTGGATGAGCATAGCGAGCGAAGCGAAGATTCCATTTCACTACACTAGAGAAAAAATCCGGAATGTTTTTTTTTCTTTTTTTTCTCTTTGTATTTTGGTGTGTTTGTTAGCACGATTCCGGTTAAACCGATACTCCAATTGCGATGAAATTTTCTGGATGCCTTCGAAATCTCTAAACTTAGAACTGCTACCTATTTGAGCGCAATCGGAACATTTTTTCTTGTGAAAATCGCAATTTTACGATTTTTTTCGACTTTTAAAAAAATTCTTCGACTTATGACACCTACATGCTTTATCCGATTTGAAATTTTTTCACAGATCCTCAATTTTATGAACTAAGATAATCGTGTGAAATTTGAGCACAATCGAAAAATTATTTTTCATGAAAATCGAAATTGTACGGTTTTTTCTTTTTTTAAACAATTTTTTGATTTATAACACCTACATGCTTTATCATATTGTAATGATTTTTTCGCAGAACCTTAATTTTATGAATTAATATATTTGTGTGAAATTTGAGCGCAATCGAATAATTATTTCTTATGAAAATCGCAACTTTACGATTAGTATTTTCTTTTTTTTTAAATTTCGATTAACTAAAAAAAATTAAAATTTAAGCTGATTTTTTATTTAAATTTAATTTAATTAAAAAAAAATCTTCGTCTAAGTAATGATTTTTTCACAGAACAACAGAAAATCCGCATAACACATGGCAGCTCAATGCACCAATTACGCTCATCCAACAACGCGCCTGAAAAAGCGTTTGTGAAGCTTCCTAGTTTATATAATGAAATATCCATTAACACGGTACCTGGTTGGTTCAATTCCGATGATTACTTCATGAGTTACTGGAATTTTAAGAATGTTTTCGGCGGCCATCTTGATGACGCCATGATAGGTGACTTTTTGCTTCCAAGAGTGTCCCCCGACGAAATAACATTCTTAACACTAGGGAAACGCCAAAGTCGTTGTTGGACGAGTGAGTGAGCCATGTGTTGAGTACCCGGGAACATTTGCATTTAAGTTTGATGATAATTATTAACATGTATAATTAATAGGGTGTTGAGTTTAGTTGGTATACGGGCGCGTCAACTGTAAGGCCATAATGCGCCACTCTAGCCTACGATAGGCTAGGTAGGCCTTAGGTATATGAGGAGGAAAGGGAACGTTACCGGGTACTCAACACATAACTCACTCACTCGTTTAACAACGACTTTAGCGTTTCCCTAGTATAATCATTGAACAAACATTTGTGGTCACAGACACTTGATCAACAGATACACCCCAGGCTAAATGGAACGGCCAGCTAGTGTACGACTCCTACACTTGTATAGATACTGCCTCCAGCGTCAATGAAAAATTAAAGACAATTTCAGCTTAGGGAGGCGAACAGAGAAAATGGTTTTTAGTTTTGGTTTCAGGGCGCGTCAACCGTTCGGTTATGATGCTCCACTCTAAGGGATTTAGGGAGGAAAATCCTATGCTGGTCAGAACCAGCCACGAGTAGGTGAAAGAAAAGGGGGTTCTCACGTCGTGGTCGTCATCGTCTTTGGCATCGTTCGTGTTATCATGGTCATCGTCGTCAAGGGGGTTGTCAGGGAAGGGGTAGAGGTCCCCGACGACGACTGCCAGAGGTCGCATCTTTTCGGGGAGTATATATACTTCTCTTTTGTACTTACCAGCTGATGATTGCGAGATGAGATACGATATGCAGAGCAATGCTCTGTGCCAAATGCACGACCATATGGTTTAGGCCTACGTAAAGCGTACACATATCTCACATTCATGACGTAGGTTAGAATAAAGTAGGTGGTCTAGTCTACGATTTTAATTATACCTTTATATGGCGTAGTACTGCGTGTATACTGTATAGGGTCTACTGCGGTATTGCACTGTATCTTGTGGATGGTCAATTGGTCATCATTATTAATTAATTGATGAATTTAAACAAGAATAATGACATAACCTTTAGAGAATGACATACCGTGTTGACAACAAAAAACATACGAAAAATCACCGACTGATTGCGACTTTATCTGAATTGTTTTTTTATATCGTAGGCTGTGGCCTATTTTTCAAATGAAAAATCTAAACAAATGCTACCGATATTTTTAAAAATCCCATTTTATTTATTGTAGGTTAAAATCGAAATGGATTGCGCTCATTTTGTTAGCAGTTCTCAGTTACCTGGTCACGGATGTCTGTTTAAAATTTCAGCTCAATCTATTTAGCCGTTCGGCCGTATGAGCCTGGACAGACAAACAGACATTGGACAATGGTCACGGCCAAGGCCCGATCGAGTAGAGCGTAACAGAATCCTCATTCGCTTCGCTCACTCGTCTAAATATGTTTTTAACTAGCTCCTAAATTTTGGTGCTGGTTACCCAGTCGTAATTTTCGGTGGCATGTATCAAGCTGGCAACCCCCTGAATAGGTCTCGCACGTTCGTTCCATTCGCTTCGTACATTTATCGAAAATAGAGTATGTACCACCCTTGCCGTTGACGACATTACTCAGTTGAGAAGGGAATTGGTACCTCTGTACCTGTCCAATGAGAATCTACGGACAACCCAGGCTTGGCCCTTCTCTCACCTCGCTTTCTGAACAACGCTTTGCGATGGTGGGCTTGCCGTCAGCACAAAGTAACCGGGGTGGTTCTGCAACGGCAAATATAGAGGCAGTTCTCTAGCTGAGGGGACGGAGATTTATAATTTACTCGGCTTTCAAATAATAAACACCCCGGTTTGCAGTGTGGATATTAATTATAAGTCTGTGTTTGTGATCACCTTGTTAAAGTATTACAATTTTATTCCAATGGTAAACCTCATAATAATAAATAACGACAAATTGAGTACTGTTTATACAAACTCTTTTTTTCTTGTCTGTCTAAAAATGCAGGTGTCCAGAATTATTATACAAACATAAAAAATATGGTATCCGAGTTAAAATAATTTTACACGTATTATAATATAAAAACAAATCTAGGTTACAATTTGTACTCTTTTTTATTTTTCATTTTGTTGTCTCAACTTGTAGCCTACAGGATTATTTATTGTTGTATCCATGCCGTATGTGAAGTATAGTTGCTATTCTACATAATGATGTCACCATAATAGGTTCATAGCGGCATAGGGCCTAAAGCATGGTTATAAAATATGGTGGTGTGCGAGCTTCAAAGGAAAGTTGTTATATACATTGAGGTTAGGCATTGTGTATAGATATTAAATAATCGTTTATAATATATAAAATTCATTAACATGTAGGCCTAATGCAAAAGTCATTGATTCCACACCATAAACTCAATATAATGTTTCTGTTTACTATTGATCCATGATTGAAGTTCACAACAATCAGAAGCCGAGTGGCACTTCACACTGGCGAAATTTCACTTAGTTACAGCAATAATTTCATCGTGTTACGAGATTGAACATAATATTCCTCTGTAATGTTGCCACTTACAGCTTTATTTGATTCAACGTTTTGTTTTGTTCTAGCTCAGCAAATAGTCATAACTAACAGGCTGTTAAATCTTAACGCGCTTGGTCGAGTGCTAACGAGATGGTGTGCTCGACTGTGTAATAGCCGACGCCGTAATGCTCTTCCACTTACTACATTACGAGACTGGAGGAGAGAGAACTCGGATGTTTAAGCCACACGAGGAATAAATTACCAGTTCGCTGAGGGACGGATAGTGGTAGCGGTACACGACATGAAAAAACGATAATACTGCACTTTTTGAACACGGTTTGCCGCTTTGCACAGTTGTAGGTGGGACCAAAAGTAATATTTAAGGATGTGGAGGCACTCGAAATTTCCCTTAGAATTCAAAATGGCGGCCATTTTTCAAAACGATGTTCTCAGATACAAAAATTCTTTTGATGTGTCTAATAAATCATGTTTGGTTTCGTTTTCTATATTTTCGACTCGAATAACACGAAAATAATGTCAAAATAAAAATCTGGGTGAAATTCTATAAGTTTAACATGTATTTAGTAGTATTTTCAAGAAAATCTTCATAGATTGGGTTTGACATAGAAACTCCTTTACCCTACCCCCGTACATGCTTCTAGCATAAAATTATTATGATTTAAATGTTAAATTTAAAACCGACATTCATTTTTTTACTTTTTGGCCAGTCATTGCTGCGGCAACCAGAGGTGCTCAACAGGTGGTTAATGATTATTGTGCTGATTAATATGCTGCTCTTTTTTAACGCGGTTTGTCACTTGGCTTATTTGAAGCTGGTACCCAAAAGATTCTTTTAAGATGTGGAGGCATTTAAAATTCCCTTCGAATCCAAGATGGCGGCGATTTTTGGAAATGACCTTTGAACACAAAATTTTGCTCAAAACGACTAATAATATCATGTTTGGTGTCAAGTCCATATGAATTTGAGCCAGAGAACACGAATTTGAGCTCAAAATACTAGGAAAACGCTTAAGTCCCGCCGCGTTGTTGGATGAGCGTAATTGGTGCATTGAGCTGCATTGAGTTACGCGGATTTTCTGTTGTTCTGTGAAAAAATCATTACTTATTCGAAGATTTTTTTAAAATTAAATTAAATTAAATTAAATTAAAAATTAACTGAATTTTTTTAATAAATCATAATTTTTACGTAATTTAAAAAAAGAAAAAAATCGTTAAATTGCAATTTTCATAAGAAATAATTATTCAATTGCGCTCAAATTTTACACGAGTATATTAATTCATGAAATTAAGGTTCTGTGAAAAAATCATTACAATAGGATAAAGCATGTAGGTGTTATATGTCAAAGAATTGTTTTAAAAAAGAAAAAAAAACGTAAAATTTCGATTTTCATGAGAAATAATGTTTCGATTAAGCTCAAATTTCACACGAATATCTTAATTCATAAAATTAAGGTTCTAATAAAAAATCATTACAATCGGATAAAGCATGTAAGTGTTATAAGTCGAAGAATTTTTTTAAAAATCGAAAAAAAATCGTAAAATTGCGTTTTTTATAAGAAAAATTTTCCCGATTGCGCTCAAAAACGTGGCAGTTCTAAGTTCAAAGATTTCGAAGGCCTCCATAAAATTTCATCGCAATCGGAGTATCGGTTTAGCCGGAATCGTGTTAACAAAAACAAAAAAATACAAAAAAAAAAAAAAAAGAAAAAAAAAAAAAACATTCCGGATTTTTTTCTCCAGTGTAGTGAAATGGAATCTTCGCTTCGCTCGCTACGCTCTCTACGCTCATCCAATAATGATACGTACAGTGTACAAATTCACTACTGCTTTTATCTCAAATCGTTCAATTGATAGGTATTTAGTAAAGAATATAGGTATTTAAGATTTTCTGTTTAAAGCAATTTATTACTTCTATGCCACGTTCTTCACTAACTTCACACATTGCTCTCTTGGCAGAACGCTTGCCTTTGGAATTAAAGGCAGACACTGTGCCCACAATCAGTGAATGCGTGAAAATCTCTGAGTGATAATGGTCAGTTTGCATTTGTTACCTATGCGCAGCTCCCCATTTGCTGAAAACCAAGGGGGACAAGCCTGATTTTCGAGAGGAAAAAAGTCATCTAATTCAAATTTCCCTGTGCTGACTTGCAATGAATAGTTTAGAGAAAAGCTGCTCATCAGTCATCACACTTCTTATTCTTGTTGCCTGCAGACGTAATTTTTAGTTTAGCCGCGAAGATCTTTTTCTTCACTGTCTTTAAGGGTTGAAAAGTAGTAATTAAATTATCAACTATATAGTATCTTCCTTACAACCTTATACAGATTGATGCCATCATCTACAAGAGAGTTTAATGTGCCCAACACCTTCCCTGCTCAATAACACCCGGCTGTCAATTACTATAAGATCTTCGCTTAATTCCAAGAACGTATTACCAAATTCAAAGAAAAACTGTCTTTGAGTCGACAACTGCTATGAATCAATAATAATAATATTAGTAAATGATAGCAGTTGTAATAAAAGTATGCCCCGACTGGGGATCGAACACTGAACCTCTGGCTTAACGCGCCATAGCTCTGCCAATTGAGGTACCTAGACATAAGACACACCCTTATAAAACTGCTATTTGTTGTGACTGTTGACATCCATGATAATAATCGAACAGAAGACTGTCTCGGTAGCTCAATTGGCAGAGCTATGGCGCGTTTAGTCAGAGGTTCTGGGTTCGATCCCAGTCGGGCATACCTTTTATACAACTGCTATCATTTAGTAATAATGTCCTCAAAGCGGGCTTATGCTTAAAAACCTTACATTCATACTACCCAAACTCATGGGAAGTGATTAGATTTTTCCATGTGTTCTTTCAGTAATGACAGCTACTTTGCAGTCTTCTTTTTCGATTATTATCATGATGTCAACAGTCACAACAAATAGCAGTTTAATGAAAGTGTGTCTTATGTCTCGGTAGCTCAATTAGCAGAGCTATGGCCAGAGGTTCTAGGCTCAATCCCCAGTCGGGGCATACTTTTATTACAACTGCTATCATTAAATAATATTATTATTAATTCATAGCAGTTGTCGACTCAAAGACAGTTTTCTAGAATTTGGTAATACGTTCTTGGAATTAAGCGAAGATCTTATAGTAATTGACAGCCGGGTGTTAGTGAGCAGGGAAGGTGTTGTACACATTAAACTCTCTTGTAGATGATGGCATCAATCTGTATAAGGGTTTCAAGGGAGATACTATATAGTTGATAACTTAATTACTACTTTTCAACCCTTAAAGACAGTGAAGAAAAAGATCCTTCGCGGCTAAACTAAAAATTACGTCTGCAGGCAACAAGAATAAGAAGTGTGATGACTGACGAGCAGCTTTTCTCTAAACTATTCATTGCAAGTCAGCACAGGGAAATTAAATTAGATGACTTTTTTCCGCACAAAAATCAGGCTTGTCCCCCTTCAATTTCAGCAAATGGTGAGCTGCGCATAGGTAAAAAAGGCAAACTGACCATTAGCACTCAGAGATTTTCACGCATTCACTGATTGTGACACAGTGTCTGCTTTTAATTCCAAAGGCAAGCGTTCTGCCAAGAGAGCAATGTGTGAAGTTAGTGAAGAACGCGGCATAGAAGTAATAAATTGCTTTAAACAGAAAATCTTAAATACCTATCAATTTGTCGATTTGTGATAATAGCAGTAGTGAATTTGTACACTGTAGGTTTTCATTAATATTTTCAGCTCAAATTCGTGTTCTCTGGCTCAGATTCATATGGACTTGACACCAAACATGATACTATTAGTCATTTTGAGCAAAATTTTGTGTTCAAAGGTCATTTCCAAAAATCGCCGCCATCTTGGATTCGAAGGGAATTTTAAATGCCTCCACATCTTAAAAAAATCTTTTGGGTACCAGCTTCAAATGAGCCAAGTACCAAACCGCGTTAAAAAAAGAGCAGCATATTAATCAGCACAATAATCATTAACCACCTGTTGAGCACCTCTGGTTGCCGCAGCAATGACTGGCCAAAAAGTAAAAAAATGAATGTCGGTTTTTAAAAATTAACATTAATTTTAAATCATAATAATTTTATGCTAGAAACATGTACAGGGGGTAGGGTAAAGGAGTTTTCTATGTCAAACCCAATCTATGAAGATTTTTCTTTGAAAATACTACTAAATACGTGTTAAACTTCTAGAATTTCACCCGATTTTTATTTTGACATTATTTTCGTGTTATGCGAGTCGGAAATATACGAAACGATACAAAACATGATTTATTAGACCATCAAAAGAATTTTTGTATCTGAGAAACATCGTTTTGAAAAATGGCCGCCATTTTGAATTCTAAGGGAAATTTCGAGTGCCTCCACATCTTAAAAAATTACTTTTGGTCCACCAACAACTGTGCAAAGAGGCAAACCGTGTTCAAAAGTGCAGTATTATTTTGCGTACCGCTACCACTAGGGGTCGGATCATAATGTTTTTTCATAAGATTAAATTCAACTGTAGGTTTATGGACATGAAAAGAACATCTGTAATTCACGTGAAGACAGGGAAACGAGTGAGTGAATACAAAGTGGAACGGAAATAATAAACTGACGTCTTTATAAACGTAACTAGGGAAACGCAAAAGTCGTTGTTAAACGAGTGAGTGAGCCATGTGTTGAGTACCCAGTAACATTACTTTTTTCCCCTACCTTCGGGCACCCTAGCCTATCATAGGCTTGAGTGGCACATTATGGCCTTACAGTTGACGCGCCCTTACACCAACTAAACTTTAAAACCCTATTATTTATACGAATATAATTATCAAACTTACCTAAATATGCAAATGTTGCCGGGTACTCAACACATGACTCGCTCACTCGTCTAACAACGACTTTGGCGTTTCCCTAGTCTGGTTGGCCAAGGCGTCCTTATAGCCGAAATGTGGGAGACGTGGGTTCAATCCCTTTGTCGAAAAAGATTTTGCAATTTCTGGATTGTATTTTAAAAAATATTAAACATGTTTTGAAATGCATATAACGCATTGTAGTCCATCATCTGTGTCAATAGGACCTACTATGGTAAACATAGCTAGTACAAAATACGTGAAAATATTGCAAGGTTTACTCAATCTACGAGCGGAATTCGGGGGGACCTTGACGTTCAACATTCGATAGACCTTGCATGAGCACGGCATTTCACAGCCAGGTAAATGACAAACAAAAAATATTTTTTCTCATTGTAGTTAAATAAATTTCTATACATTGGCAGTCTATTTTTCAGTTTATTATTTTTGAAGGTTAAAATCGTAATGGATTGTGCTCATTTTGTTAGCAGTTCTCAGACCTGGTCATGGATGTCTGTTTTAAAATTACAGCTCATTCTTTTTTGCCGTTCAGCCGTATGGGATCGGACAGACAAACATACATACATACAGACAATGCTCACGGCCAAAGCCCGATCAAGTAAAGCGTTAGGAAAGACTACGTTCGCTGCGCTCACTCGTCTAAATATCGTTTAACGACACGTGCTACCACCTGGACTTTTGCAATCTTAATCTCAGCGTCATGCAACATCATACGTCATATGTCTCGTCAGGGTGGACAACAAAAGTGATAACTTTTTAAAAGTTGGAAAATAATTGTGGAAAATGTGAACGATAATCATATTCATGGGCAACATGGGTCAAACATGGCGGGAAACATAGTTGGCTAAACGTGTAGTGGAGCGCGTTGCGGGGAGTCTACGATAGAGTGCGTTACAACACGATACTCAGAGCGCTCTAGTGGGACGGGAGATAACTATTGATACGTGTCATTGTGCACACACGCAACATTGTTATAAACGAGTTACTGCTTCACCTTTCAAAGAATATTCTTCTCTATACAAGAAGATTCCATTTTTGGGCTTACAACAAAGACTAGGCAACTGGAATTATTCAGTATCGTGTCTAATAGCAATAAACATGATTTTAGTGATAAAGTATTGACGTCACTGCATGGAATCCTTAATTGCTTTGCGGGGATTGGTCATTGTTTGGTGTTTGCGCACTGGCCTTTTCTAACTTTCTTATATTTAGTTTGTTTAATTTTGTGTACCCTGCTTATATATGTTTGTATAATGTTATGTGTCACGATATGTTCTTTTGCTGTACCTTTTTGGTGTCTGTGCATGTGTTATAATTTTGGAGTTTGTAATAGATATGATTATTTTTCTAATATTATAATATCGAATTGTCTTCATAACTTTCCCCATCGTTATTAAATAAAAAATAGATACATTTGTATGTATATAGTTTACCCACAGCTGTCAAATAACTAACATCAAATAACATCAGTGGGGAACACAAACAAACAAACAAACAGCAAACCAAGCCAACCCTTTTGGCGACGACACCTATCGACTAGCGAAAAATGACCAACTATACAGACCAATATTTTAAATAGGAATTACAGGCTATACAAACTGGACACGATTCCACCTACCCAGACAGCGTCAGAACCAACTAGGCTCACTAGGAACAACCTGATAACTGATTGTGTGCTTCATTGGCAGGATGGCTCCAAAGTCATCGTTTACACATTCCTCAGTCAAGAAAAGAAGGACTCAATTCCTCATAACTAGGGAAACGCCAAAGTCGTTGTTAAACGAGTGAGTGAGCCATGTGTACAGTACCCGGCCGGTAGTATTCCCCATACTGTGCTAGATTCAGCCTTATGTATATGGGAGGAAAGGGGATGTTACCGGGTACTCAACACTTAGCTTCACTCACTCGTTTAACAACTACTTTGGCGTTTCCTTAGTTTAAATTGAACATTCAAAATGCGAATCATGTTCAAAACGTATTAGCGTCAAACATTAACAAATTCCCAAGATAAAACAAAATCACCTAATTTTTATTTCCCATTTAACACCCCTCAAAAATAATATGTGGGTGTAAAAATATAAAAAAGTTCAATCTACCGCGTATCGAACCCCAACCCTCCGTGTGGTAGGATAAATGCTTACCACTAGGACATGCCAGCCACTTGTATCTCGTCCCGCTAGCTGCTACTAAACAAATGCAATCGATATTTAAAAAATCACATTTTTATTTATTGTAGGATTAAATCGCAATGGATCTTGCTGATTTTGTTAACAGTTCTCAGTAAACTCGTAACGGATGTCTGTTTAAAATTTCAGCGCAATCTGTTCTTTTCGGCTGATTTTCGACGTACAGACAGACAGACACACAGAATCACAGAATAAGGGTCGTTTGAGTTGAATGGAGACACTCAGTCGCTCCGCTCCCTCGTTTAAAAAGTGATATATTTTACCTATAGCTGGATTCGAACCCTAGACATTCTGTACAGACGAGTCCATCGAAACACAAAATTGCGATTATGCTGAGTCTTGCAACTCATAGCACAATCATTTTTTATATTTTTATTATTATTTAGTTCAAGGCATTTTAATTAAATTTTATTAGATTTACATACAATGTTTTATGCATTTTATTTTAATATATTTTGTTTCATGTCTTACCGGTAATTAATAAATCACATCATAACTTTCTTATCAAATAATAAGTGTTGTTTGAAAACTGTGTCCTTTTGCTTATACAAAAAAGTAAATTCTATTTATATTATATTATAACATTAAAATTATTTTTTTGCATTGACTGTCTTGTACTAAACGAAGTTAGGCAAATCTTATTGCGAAAGGATCAAGTTACAGCATGCAATAAATAACATACCCCATCCTTCATTGAATCTGATTAGGATCGACACTAAAATATTAAATACATATACTTTTATGTCACGCTTAAAACAAAGTTGTGTAACACTTTTCTTTATACTTCCCATAGCCAGCCAATTCCCACTCGATAACCGAAGTTAAGCAATCTGCGGTCGTAGTCAGGGGTAGAGTGGGTGAACGCTCTGCCCTGAGACACACGTATACCGCTGGTTAGAGCAGACTGAGTGTTCGAGAGCTAATGTAACGGCTTCGTTCTCCTCGACGTCTGCTCGGCAGTCCGGTTTAATTGAGGAACTTATATGACTGTCAACGTTACACTGTCCTTTTGGATGGGACGTAAAGCCGCTGGCCCCCTCGTACTTTTCGAAAAGAGAAAGCTACGTTCCGGTACCGGGTTTCCTCTCTTCCCTAATATTCATAATTCATCCTCATTTATCACCACTCATCGTCTCGAATAGCCTTAGTGCATTAATATGAGACGTTAAGTAATATCACATCAAATTTATACTTCACACTTTTCCCACAATTTATCTGTAAATTACTCACCATATCCAATGACTCCTATTACACAAACCTCTCAGATAGTCTCACACTTATGACACTAATTTCAGTTCCATGCTAACTCTACGATAAAATTCACAATGAATAAGCAACGCTATGATTACGCCATGGCACGAGGTACCCCAATGAATACTGCGCCCGACCAGTCCGACCTCCACCACCCCTATATGCCACTGCACCCAGCACAACAACAGCTCACTCATCTGCGATAAGACAAGCCACATCTCTGATGAAGTAACATCATTAATTCAAGCATCGTGGCGCGTGACAACGTCAGAGTATCGACGTTTCAGAGGACGCGTGTCGTGCAGTCGTCAGGGTGGCTTCAATTATTCAGGGGCTGACGATTAAATAGCGATACACAATCAAGTGACAGGAATAGAATAAAAGTAGGGACCGTTTTTTAGTTTCGGCTACTGAAGTAGTCTAATGTTGGTGAGTGTGCGTGCGAGTGTGCATATTCTAATATATTCAAAAAACAATACTTGTTACTACGAAACGGTACAGAATATGCTCTTATAATGAATTAGCAAATTGTTATTTAACCACGGTTGTTTTTAATTCTGATAAGCACACAATATTAAAAATAATATTATGTGTAAGCAAGTTGTAAAACGCTGCAAATTCACGTAAACAACATACCCGGTGCGGTCGTCCAAGGCCCTGTCTCCTAAGCCACTGAACCTTTCTTCGTCTTCGAAGCCCCTGTGACAGACGGTTGTGCTACACGTTTCGCACCGGGCCTAAGAAGACAAACTCGACCGGGCTTCTAAGGCCTGTCTCCTAACGCCCGCACGATGCCTTTGTTCGTTTCCACGATTGAGTTAATCAATATAAAATAACCCTTTAATTCTCCAATTACTCAGGCAAATGGATAACAATACTATTTTAAAAGCACTGCAGTAAAATAATATATCGTGATTCTTAGACGACGTTGAGTGCCGGCAATAATTAAAACGACACAATATTGTTTGGTATAAGACCAAGTTCCCATACCTGCATAAAAGTGTGTACATGTATATTTGTTTAGAGTCTACTTGCGCAGTTACACAGTTGCTGTTATGGTAATGAAAACTTTAAAGTGCTAGTTTTCCCAAAACCAATAATTTATCTGTCAACATTTAAGACAATGAATGAATTCTCACTGTGAATTAATCAATCCTACCCAAATATAGAATTAATAAAATAATAACACATTATAACACATAATTTTTATAAATTAAAAAAAAAAAAACAGTGCTATCGCAATGCATACACAACTTAATTGCTCCATTTTCGAATATAACTATCACTTCATCCACGTAGTTAAAACAGACTTTCACTTTAAAGTCATGATTTATTGTGTTTTATACCCGAATTTATTGTCACACCACATTGCCAAGTACAGCCCGCAATTCGCAACGTGTGGGACCGAACAAAAACATCGTGCGGGCGCTAGGAGACAGGGCCTTAGAAGACATTTAGTCTCTCAAAGCCCGGTCGAGTTTGTCTTTAATGCCTCTGCGCAACGTGTAGCACAATTGCCGGTCACGTGACATGGGCTTAGAAGACGAAAAAGGTTCAGGAGCTTAGGATACAGTGCCTCAGAAGCCACAACCCAAATAGCCTTGACCCGGCACCTCCACCAAATGTCATCGTAACGTTTTGTGTGCGTGTGCGTTCTTAAATACATGTTAAAAGATTCTTGATTACAAAACGCGCAAACTGTTATGAATTTGAAACAACAAAATATCGAATTGATGTGTCCAAATATTGTGATATTGAGTTGTTTGGACACTGAACTCTGACAGTCTGTAGCCCTATTGGTAATGAAATTTGTTATGATAGCCTACACTTTGGTAGCAGCAGATACTTGTGCCTATTCGCGCTTCTGGTTCAGTCATAACAAAATATCACGAATGTTAGAATGTATTATTATTTTGTTCTCGTAATTCCGTATAATTGTCATTCAAATAATAGGCAGGCTCACGTGTCTGAAAGATTCTTGTATTACAATAAACATTAACTTTTTATTCCTCGAATGCATCATTTTCACCATAGCAACCTACAACCAAAACATTAGAAATAGCCTCCTACTATAAACAGCTTAATATGCTACATGTTTCGTTGCTTGAGAAATATGGTGTTGGCATGCATTATTCTTCCCTTCTCAAGATCATTATTCGTATTATCTCTATCTATTACAAAAATGAAAGCCAAATATAGATAGAAAATGTAGCACGTTCTACATTGCGCCATCGCCTCCGCCAAATGTCTAGAAAAGTGTGCGTGATGTTGACGTCATATCTTCGAGACGGGAAGCGCTTTGTCTCAGCAGCGGTACAGTATGGAGAAGGGATGATGTAAAGGCCGGTGCACAATTGCCCGGGAACGACAACGGGAACGACAACGAGAACGGGAAGAAAGTTGAATCACATGTTAACTTACGACACGATGCACAATAAAGCTTCCCGTTGCCGGTCGTTCCCGTACCCCGGCAACGACAACGGGAACATCACCAAGTTTTAACTTTCCGTAACGTTCCCGTTCCGTACGTTACCGGAACCAATGGGAATCAAGATGTGCACGTCCTAAAACTATTTTATCAGCTGATTGATGGTTTATACGCGAGTAATATGCGAAATAAATTAAATAAACATGCGCGGAATAACAAAATAACACAATATAATCAACACACTTATTATTTGATGTGTTCCCGTCGGCTTGCTTCACGGTCTGTTGTGCATCGAAGCCCTTATCGTTAGCGTCTTCCCGTTCTCGTTCTCGTTCCCGTTCTCGTTACCGGGCAATTGTGCATCGGCCTTAAGGATCGGTATCAACTTGTTACTTTGAATAGTGTTCGCGGCTCGCGTTATCTGTGATGTCGACGCCGTTTCAAGTGTTTGTACTGCAAACATGCAAAGTTATACCAACACAAGCGAGTCTGAAGTGCTCACCCGCTAAGGACCTACTCAAGCGTTGCAACGCGGTGTTTCTTAAGTTTAACAATAGATTAAGTTCAGTTTTCATTATTTAGATCAAAACAGCGGTCGAGACTCGAGATATATAAACTAGGAAAACGCTTAAGTCCCGCCGCGTTGTTGGATGAGCGTAATTGGTGCATTGAGCTGCATTGAGTTACGCGGATTTTCTGTTGTTCTGTGAAAAAATCATTACTTATTCGAAGATTTTTTTAAAATTAAATTAAATTAAATTAAATTAAAAATTAACTTAATTTTTTTAATAAATCATAATTTTACGTAATTTAAAAAAAGAAAAAAATCGTTACAATAGGATAAAGCATGTAGGTGTTAAGTAAAAGAATTTTTTAAAAAAAAAAAAAAACGTAAAATTTCGATTTTATGAGAAAAATGTTTCGATTAAGCTCAAATTTCACACGAATATCTTAATTCATAAAATTAAGGTTCTAATAAAAAATCATTACAATCGGATAAAGCATGTAAGTGTTATAAGTCGAAGAATTTTTTTAAAAATCGAAAAAAATCGTAAAATTGCGTTTTTTATAAGAAAAATTTTCCCGATTGCGCTCAAAAACGTGGCAGTTCTAAGTTCAGAAATTTCGAAGGCCTCCATAAAATTTCATCGCAATCGGAGTATCGGTTTAGCCGGAATCGTGTTAACAAACACACAAAAATACAAAAAAAAAAAAAAAAAAAAGAAAAAAAAAAAAAAACATTCCGGATTTTTTTCTCCAGTGTAGTGAAATGGAATCTTCGCTTCGCTCGCTACGCTCTCTACGCTCATCCAATTATAAATTGATTGGATGAGCGAAGCGAAGACTTCAATTTCACGGACCCCCCAAAAAATTTCGCTCGGGTGTATTTTTTTCTTCTGTTTGTTCGCTCTCTACCGGGCAAACGGCATATGCGATCTTGATGAAAATTAGAGGGGACCTTTGAAATCTCTGAACTTGGACTTGCCACGTTTTTGGGTGCAATCGAAGAAATATTTCTCATAAATATCGTACTTTAACGATTTTTTTCGATTTTTAGTTCAATATTATCTTGAAATTTGGGCCGATTCTGACCAAACGGGTGGGGCTACAACGTTAATTTTTTACATGGACATTAAGGTTATGGTGATGTAGTACCTTTTGAAAGAAAAAATTGAAAAAATTACAAAGAATCCATAGAAATAAAGATAAGTTTTTTGAATAATATAATAACAATTAACAAGTAACAATAGAAACTTGACAACAATCACCTACAATGCGTTCAAAAAGAAATTGCAAAAGTAAAGAGATTCCACGCAAACTAAAAACTTATTTAAAAAAGCTCATCCATCAACGCGACTAAAAATGCGTTCGCGAAGCGGCCTAGTACAAATATAATGATGTCACATATATACGTAATATTTTTTGGGGTAAACCTGTCTAAGGGGCAGTCCATGGTGTCTAACCTAGTTATATTGGAGTTGGGACAACTGTGAAGGGATATCCGAGGGCTGTTCAAGAAGACTCACTCCTGAAAACAATCCGGTCAGTATAGCGGCTATAGCCGGGCCTCGCGCTCAACGATTGAGCCTCTTCGACTTTGAGTTTTACTCGGGATATCTTGGGTTCAAATCCTGTCAAATGCCGTCGAGGCCGGCAATCCTGACTGAAGTTTTTATCAGAGGTTTTCCAAATGCTAGGGATTGAGTCCTTTTGGGAACAGTCCTCCAACATTTCTCACAAATGTTCTTGCCATGCATTACACCCTGGGTAGGTTCCCATGAAACATATTATATAATTCTATAACATATCAATTTGTAGAAAAATAAGGATGAAGGAACTAATGGCTCCTTCTAGCTATTATTATTTTTGCTTCTGGCTTATGCAATACCTATGAATCGTACAAGTGACGTTAACATAATGAATCAAATAATATATAATTATGAGTTGAACACAATAAGAAGTCGATTAGCATCTCAGACATAAATGCGCACAACAAAACATGCATAATGCACTCTTCAATTGAGTAATTGAATCGACCTTAATTATTTTCGATATGAGTTCCTTTAGTATTTGTATTGGTTTAAACTATGCTCTATAAAGTAGTACTCTGAAAGTAATCGGCAATGCTGTTTGTTATGAGATGGTCGTGCAAGAAGCCAAGACAACTCAGACGTCCACTTTCACGCAGGGGGCTCAACAAGTCCCAGTCTAAACGTAGGATGGTTTCAAACCTACAATTTGGAACTTCCACGTCCGAGCTATGTTGGCTCGAGTCCAAGTCTCGTGTCGAAGAAGATGCAAGTGTAGTGAGCTTTATATCTTCCACGCTATTCCATAGATACGCATTGTTTGGTGACATTCTATTAATTTGTCCTAGGGTAGAGGTACTTTGAGTCTGCTGTTGATTCTGCTAACTTTTTTTTATTTATTTAACGTCTATCCTATCCTGTTCAAAAAACTGATTTACAAACGAGGACAACTAAATAAACATAATTACATTAATGCAGACACAGCATAGAATAATAATAATCTTAACTCGGTTCCAACTATGTCGGGTTAATTGGTGGTTTTCCACTATTATCTATAGCATGAAACTGTAGATACTTTTCTTCATCATCTTCCTCCTTCCTCTCCTCCAATTTACTCCACTCTCTTCTATCCTCCACAGCTTTACTCTTGCCACATGCTTCCACACGTTATCTCGTTTTCCAACGTCTTCTTAAATTCATCTCCCCCATTTCTCTTTTGGCCATCCTACCTTTCATTTTTCATCCTCTGCCGCTTCAAACTCTCATCTTGGGATTCTCTCCCTGTCCATCCTTAACATATATAAAAACCATCTAAGACGTTCTCTTCCTAGTTATACCTGTATCTCTCCAGTCCCAGTTCTTTTCTGATTACACTATTCCATCTTGTCCATCTTGGTAACTCCAATGACACTTAAATAATTAAATAAATACATAAATAAAGCCGTATTTAGAGTCTACCCACTCAGACACATAACTGATTTTCAGTGGGGGACAGTAAACCAAAGCGACTAATCCAACCCTATAGGCCCCGACGCAATCGACGAGTGAGCGATAACCAACCTTAGATCGATATATTTTGTAAAATGGGAAATATAGCAATCAGTGATATGGACAGTTCGTACACCCGTGGGTCAACGCCAGAATCAACAAGGCCGATTCAAAACAAATTTGAATTTATTATGAGCCTCGTTGCTGGGACGGCTACGAAGTCACCGTTTATAAATACCTAACCCAAGGACTGATGGACTTAAGTCCGAACTTCTGACATTAGCGGGAATCGAACCCTGGACCTTCCGCATTGGAAGAAGAGACGCTAACCACAAGACCAACGAACCACACTTCAAGTACGTTCATTTCGGCTGCTTAAAGTTGACTTATTTTGTTCCCACTGTCCACGTTCTACCCCATTCTTTAGTTTTAGGTACAAAATATACGTAGTGCAGCAAAATGTTACATTTTTGTGAGAACAACTCAATCCAAGTAGCTTTCTAACCAATTTGATAAAACTCTTCTGCTTTTTGCACTCAAGCTAGATGGCACATCCCTACCGCTTTTGCATCGTTTGTCAATATTCTTCCCAAATTTTTAAATTCTTCTTTTTCTTCTTAGACTTCTCTATAGGAAGTATAATATTTTCCCCATATCTAGGTATGCCTTTGTCTTCTTTTCCATACATAAACATTCACTCTTTTTTGACTGATATTCAGAGTTCAGAACAAACTCTGTAGTAACTTCATTCCATCTGTCCATCTTCTCCTGCACTTCTCTGGCGCACTCACCCCAAACCAAACCAAATGAACTCAACGTCCGCAAATACCACAGTTCTTGTGCCCCTTCCATCTGTATTGTGTTCCACTATTCTATGAATTTCGTACATTACAACTGTAAAGAGTGTTGGAGACACTGGATAACAGATTACCTTATTGCAGGCCCTCATTTACTTGGAACCATTTTGACCTACTTATATCTGTCAGTACGCAACTTTCACTGGTTTAATACGTACATCGTATCCTGTCTATTAAACCTCTTCCAACTGCTTTTTTTCTCTAGGTACTCCCATACTTTCTCTCTAGGCAGACGATCGTACATAAACTATAGTTGAAAATTTAATATACTAATATTAAATACTAGGAAACGCTCAGTTGGACGCGTTGATAAGCGAGCACGTGCTATAGCTAGACCCACATTGCACATTTTTTTAAATTTAAAAATTTACGACGTTCGCGTTTCCTGTATTATTTATTATTGCCAAGGTATTTGGGTAAACCCGTGTTTAAATCTTTACTTTAAAATCCACCGCCATCTAGAGGACCTTGAATTCTTCGGATAACTATTTAAACTCTTTGTTGACAAATAATAGACTGCTTCCTCGAAAGTATTTTGATTACTTCTAGGTGGCAGTGCATTAGAAACTTCGCGCGTCTTTTCGTTGCCATGGCAACGTTACTTTTGTTATAATGTAATTTCCAATCTACACTACTTATCGGATAAAAATAAAATTAACATATTCGTGACCGGACGGACATTCTAAATGATTTGGCTATCTCAGATTTTGTCGCCGTTGAGTTTGAAAAAAAAACTTTCGATTAACTTTAATGTAATTTTTTAACTTTTTGAACGATTTTGCCACAAAACTAATGGCATTCAATCGAGAACAAAACTTGCGGATGGTGAAAATTTCAACTCGATCCGAGCCTCCGTTCGAACGTTATCGCGAGACATACAAACAAAAAAAAAAAAAAAAAACAAACAAACAAAAAAAAAAAAAAAAAAAAACAGTGACTAATTTTTCCGGCAGAGTCAAATGGAAACGCTCGCTTCGCTCGCTTAATAATATTAAATAGTTAAAACACAATAATATGGTAACAAATTCAAATGTATATAAAATTAATTAAAAAAAACAAATAAAGAAAAGAAAGAAAATAAAAGAATGAAAAAAAACATAAAGATAGAAAAGGAAACTTGTCCTAGAGTGCTTTGTGTTCTGTGTAGATTCTGTTGACTTGTCCTCCACTCTAGGACGGCAAGTCAACAGATTCTACACCAAACACAACAAGGTGCTCTAGCTCTCTCTAACTTGTCCTAGAGTATGTTTGGTGTATATTCTGCTAAATTGTCCAAGAGTGCCTGTGTTCTGTGTAGATTCTGCCGACTTGTCCAAGAGTGCCTTGTGTTCTGTGTAGATTCTGTTGACATTTTCCTCCTAGGCACTCTAGGAGGGCAAGTCAACAGATTCTACACCAACACAACAAGGTACTCTAGCTCTCTCTAACTTGTCCTAGAGTATGTTTGGTGTATTTCTGCTAAATTGTCCAAGAGTGCCGTGTGGTTTTGTGTAGATTCTGCCGACTTGTCCAAGAGTGCCTTGTGTTCTGTGTAGATTCTGTTGACATGTCCTCCTAGGCACTCTAGGAGGCAAGTCAACAGATTCTACACCAAACACAACAAGGTGCTCTAGCTCTCTCTAACTTGTCCTAGAGTATGTTTGGTGTATATTCTGCTAAATTGTCCAAGAGTGCCTTGTGTTTTGTGTAGATTCTGCCGACTTGTCCAAGAGTGCATTGTGTTTGGTGAAGATTCTACTAAAATTTCCTACTGTACCTTGAATTTGGTGTGGATTCTGTTAACTTGTCTGAGAGTACCTTTTTTCGAAAAAGACTCTCCTTGCTTGTGAAAGCTTGTAAATTATAATTCTAACTTTGTCATTGATGGGCTTGTGTTTCTTACGTGTTGGTTGTCCTAGAAGCGTAGGTAATCCTTAGGAATGAACAACGCTGCGGTCTACAACACGTGTGTACTGTAGCATTTATCTTCAGCATGATTTGGAGCTTAGAAGCCGATGAAGATACAACCCGGACAAAATCGAAATATATGGTCCACTCTTAGAATTACTTTGTTATCGCTTGCAAGACGTTAGAATTGATGATTATATGACTTGCATGGATGCATGGATGTCCATGGATGCATGGACAAAGAAAATCTATAACGAAAACACACCTAGTATAAGTTTTCTTCGCAGCTTATTATCAACTGTTTGGGTACAGTGGTGACCAATGTTGACCAGCCATGCATTCTCCGTTTTGTTAAATTTTTAACACACACAGGCCGGGGGCTAGTACCCAGGTCTGTGCAGTGAGGGTCCAGCTATCCAGCCTCACACACACACACAGGCCGGGGGCTAGTACCCAGGTCTGTGCAGTGAGGGTCCAGCTATCCAGCCTCACACACACAGGCCGGGGGCTAGTACCCACCCAGGTCTGTGCAGTGAGGGTCCAGCTATCCAGCCTCACACACACACACAGGCCGGGTCGCTCCCCAGTGACCCCATGACCCAGAGAGACAAGCGTCGCCTCAAGGCTCCTACACTCTGGGCCAACTCAGCCATCGAAAATCGATCCCGCCTCAGGAAACTTCCGACAGATGGCACTGCGTGTTGCATTGTCCTGCCGTCTTACTCTACTATGTTTTATAACGTCAGTGGCTCTGTGCTACAATTGAACAGTTTACGGCGAGTTTTGAGTTCATTTCTGCTAGACACTACACAGTCACACATGTGCATTTCGCAACAATCTCACTTGTCCATTACATTACATACTAAGAAGTGAAAATATTGTTTTTATGTAGGCCTGTGTTTAACTATAGGCCGCTTCGCGAACGTTATTTCCAGTCGCGTTGATGGATGAGCTTTTTTTTTAATATTTCTGTCCAATGATTACGTTTTTAAAAGTGGGATCTCATTACTTTTTTAAGTTCCCTTACAAAATTAGAAATCCTGAAATGAGAAATATTTCTTCAAATATATCTTAAATCATAATATATATATATAAATAAATATATATATATATATATTCGTGTGATCAGTGATTTTAAACGTTCCCATAAAGATTCATCAAGATTGCATATGCAGTTTGCCCAGTAGAGCGCGAACAAACAGACAAAAATACACAAAAACAAAAAATAAAGAACCAAAAAAAAACGCACAAGCTAACTTTTTAGGGGCTCAGTGAAATTGAAGTCTTTGCTTCGCTCATCCAATTATTCGTATTCGTATTTTGATCACTAATTTTTATCTTATTTCACTATGTTATTGTTATTATTATTATTATTATTATTATTATTATTATTATTATTATTATTAATCTCTTGCCGCCGAAATTAAAAGAATTGGATAGGTTGAGCCAAGTCAAGATAAGAGTTAAAGAGTTTCTTTTGTCCAATTTAATGTAGAATTTGTTACATTATTTTTCGTTTCCTTTTTTTTCCAGAGCTCTTTTTGTATGAGTAACTGTTCATTTTATTTTTGTGTTTTGTTATTCAAATTTGAATTGTTTAATAAGTTTTTATAATTTATATTGTTAAACATTATGTAGGAATTAGTCATGGAATCTGCATTCCGTATCTAGCATGTAACTTAATAGTATGTAATAATTATTTTCATAAGAATATAACCCACAGACAAGCTTATCAAAGCTTTGTGGGCAATCGAATAAAATTGTAATTATTAATTCTGTAAGAAAACTTTATTGCTAAAAAAAAAAAAAAAAAAATTATTATTATTATTATTATTATTATTATTATTATTATTATTATTATTATTATTATTATTATTATTATTATTATTATTATTATTATTATTATTATTATTATTATTATTATTATTATTATTATTATTATTACCACAGATAAGCTGCATGTGCAGTTTGTGGAAGGTCGAATGTATGAAATATGTAAGGTTATGAAAGAAAGAAATGTTTCTACAATAATAATTAAAAAAAAATAATATTATTATTATTATTATTATTATTATTATTATTATTATTATTATTATTATTATTATTATTATTATTATTATTATTATTATTATTATTATTATGTTTATTGAGCGAGCGAAGCGAGCGTCTCCACTTGACTCTTATGGCTCGAATGTCTGTTTTTGTTTTTGTTTTGTTTTTTGTTTTTTTTTTCTGTTACTGCTTCGGTACAGGTCGCACCGTTTCTCTGATCGACCTGAAATTTTGCACACATGTACATACCACCTAGGCGGGTTGCTGTATAGTTTTTGAACAAAATCCGATCGTTGGTTATAAAAAATAAAAAATAACATAAAAAAAAAAAAAAAAAATGTACCGATCGTTATGAAATTTTGCAGGGTCAATAAGTACAACATTCTCTCCTATTTTCCAAATTTTCACCTAAATCGGTCAATACCTTAAAGCTTATTGGTAACTAGGAAAACGCTAAAGTCCCGCCGCGTTGATGGATGAGCGTTTTTTTTGTAAGTTTTTTTTGCGTTTTGTGCGTTTGTTTTCACATTTTTTGTCTTTGCAAGTGCTTTTTGAATGCATTGTGGAGGTGATTGTTGTCAAGTTTCTATTGTTATTTGTTAATTGGTATTATAAACTTCAAAAAACTCATATTAAAACCTTTATTTCTGTAGATTCTGACTAATTTTTTCAACTTTTTCTTTCAAAAGGTACTACATCACCATAACCTTAATGTCCATGTGAAATCTGAACGTTGTAGCCCTACCCGTTTGGTCAGAATCGGCCCAAATGTGACGAAAATATCGCACTAAAAATTGAAAAACTAATATTAAAACCTTTATTTCTATGGATTCTAGCTAACTTTTTCAACTTTTTCTTTCAAAAGGTACTACATCACCATAATCTTAATGTCCATGTGAAAAATGAACGTTCTAGCCCCACCCGTTTGGTCAAAATCGGCCCAAATGTCACGAAAATATCACACTAAAAATCGAAAAAAAATCGTAAAAGTACGATATTCATGAAAAATATTTCTTCGATTGTACCCAAAAACAATACACCTCTAAAATCAAAGAAAACGAAGGTCGTGTCAAATTTTCATCAAGATCGCATATGCCGTTTGCCCGGAATCGAGCGAACAAACAGACGGGAAAAAAAAAAAAAAAAAAAAAAAAAAAACACCCGAGCTAAATTTTTTGGGGGGTCAGTGAAATTGAAGTCTTCGCTTCCGCTCGCTACGCTCGCTACGCTCATCCAATTATATTTCGAAAAATGATGTTAAAAAATGAAGGAGGCAGTGAAGATACAAAGATACACTTTAGAAGGCATGACGTGAATTAGTACAATGCAAAGATGTTGGAATAGTATATAGTGTACAATGTCAATATCCAGTTAGGCCTACACTGTGTGGTGGGCTTGCCTTATGGGAATATCGTTCTCGGGTCATGTTGCACGTACCGGTGCTCGCTCAACAACGCGTCCAACTGAGCGTTTTCCTAGTTATTATTATTATTATTATTATTCACCATAACCTTAATGTCCATGTCAAATAAGAACGTTGTAGCCCCACCCGTTTGGTCAGAATCGGCCCAAATATCACGAAAATATCGCACTAAAAATCGAAAAAAATCGTAAAAGTACGATATTCATGAGAAATATTTCTTCGATTGTACCCAAAAACAATAGGCGCCTACACCTCTAAGTTCAATATTTATTTTAAACCTTTTAAAAGGTTAAACAAATTATGTTTTTGTAATTCTAGGTAGATTTAAATCGGGAAAAAGAAAAGCACAAACTTTTCGATTTATGTGCATCATACAAGACATTGTTGTTCCTGAATATCGTGTATTGGGCACCAAGTCAGTGAACAATGATCATTATCTAGGGGCTAGGCTATGTATAGCAGTAGAGTGATGTATCCATTATGACTATTTCTGACATAATTGCAATCCTCCCATTTCCCGACATGGATGGGGCTAACGATCGCATCAAGTAGGGTATAAGTTTGCCTTTATAGTTGATGTGAAAGAGGCCTAAATGCACTATGCCATAGCATTATTCAGACATGTGGGCCTGATTCATGATTTCTGTCAACTCACTTTGTTTAAAGTAGGCCTCTAGTCATGTTTATATGCATTTCTACCTTTATCGCTGTTTTCTGTTCCTTTTTACCTTAAGCTGGAAGTGTGGTCAAATCTGACCTATTGGTACAAAGACTCATCTAATGTAAGCTGCTTACATAATGACCATTAAAATAAGTGAAAGCTTATATCAGAATGTTTTTTGTTTTCATTGTCATTAGTTTTGACTTTTGTCACCCCTGTTTCCAGGGTTGTTTCCCAGATGAAGTATTTTTCATTGTTCAATTACCCGTAAAATTTCTATTTATTGTCACATTTTATTTTGGCAAATTGCAATGGAATTGTGTCGTCAAGCTCTATGTTCCTGATCACCCCAAATATTTTACAACACGACCCTATGGCTATAGCAAGCCTTGTTCCCCATTACCTTCAGAACTAGGGTAATGAGGAACAAACTCGTATTTAAAAAAATTACCTCGCTTATTCTAGATTTAAAAACAAAGTTTATAATTCCCACAGTACTAAAGGATATATCCCCACAGACTCTATGAAAAAATAATTTGTTGAAAAAAGTTAACCACAAAATTACAATTAATTAACAAAGTGAAAACATTCAAAAAGTGTTCCCCATTACCCACATTACCCCTAATGAATCATCATATATATATATATATAGATATATATGGATTGTTGTAGGTTTTCGCGGCCCGTCATAGGATTAAAACAAGGATCTTGGGTAAAACCGCGTCGAAAATAAGATGAACCAGGGCAGAACCTGGGCGTCCACCGACGTTTCGTCTGTACTACGTCAGACATTTTCAAGGTTGACTGTGACTCTACGGAGGTTGGAGTCACAGTGGTTGGCAAGCACGCAGCGCCCGCCTTACATAGCCTCGGCTGAAGGTGCGGGGCGGCGAGGTTATATAGAAAATAGGTGCGGGGCGGCGAGGTCATATCGTGAAAAGGTGCGGGGTGGCGATGTCATATCGATAAAATATATACGGATGGTGGCAATTGAGAAACAAAATAGCACAGCTTACTGTAGTGAAACCTTTTTAGTCCGACTTCTTGTCATAGATTGGTCATGGATTGGTTGTCTTTTGAAATGTTTTTCGTGCTTGGAATTATGGAATCTGAAATTTGCACCACCTCTGAGGGATTTGGCTGAATAGGTCTACGGACTACATTTCGAGGCATGAGTGCAGGTTTCCAAGCAAGAGGGAGGCTCTGGCTATCATCTCTTTTGTTCATGTTATTCGGCCGTTTCTCAATTTCCACAGATTCACGGATAATACGTGGCTTGAGCTGTTGTACAGGACAAATAGTTTTTTGCAATGAGGTTCCCGCACGCCACAAAAGGACTCTGTTCATCTGGAAGAAAGAGGGGTTTATGAGGTTCCCTGTGGCGACTGCGATCAAACGTACATAGGCCAAACAGGCAGACGCATAGCAGTGAGGATAAATGAACACTCTAATGCTGTGAAAACAGGTGACAAGAAATCAGCCCTGGCTCAACATGCTAAAGCTTACTCGCATGTGATAGATTTTGACAAAAAAAACTATTTGTCCTGTACAACAGCTCAAGCCACGTATTATCCGTGAATCTGTGGAAATTGAGAAACGGCCGAATAACATGAACAAAAGAGATGATAGCCAGAGCCTCCCTCTTGCTTGGAAACCTGCACTCATGCCTCGAAATGAAGTCCGTAGACCTATTCAGCCAAATCCCTCAGAGGTGGTGCAAATTTCAGATTCCATAATTCCAAGCACGAATAACATTTCAAAAGACAACCAATCAGGCCCTATGACAAGAAGCCGGACTAAAAAGGTTTCACTACAGTAAGCTGTGCTATTTTGTTTCTCAATTGCCACCATCCGTAGCCCTATATATTCTATCGATATGACATCGCCGCCCCGCACCTTTTCACGATATGACCTCGCCGCCCCGCACCTATTTTCTATATAACCTCGCCGCCCTGCACCTTCAGCCGAGGCTATATAAGGCGGGCGCTGCGTGCTTGCCAACCACTGTGACTCCAGCCTCCGTAGAGTCACAGTCAACCTTGAAAATGTCTGACGTAGTACAGACGAAACGTCGGTGGACGCCCAGGTTCTGCCCTGGTTCATCTTATTTTCGACGCGGTTTTACCCAAGATCCTTGTTTTTATCATATATATATATAATATATATATGTATCAATATTTTCAATCATCATACATATCAATATCAATATATCCAACTATTCTTTCTTCTTACACTGTGTAGGCCTATATTATTATAATTATTATCACTTCTATTATTAATTATTAATTATAGACTATTCACTTTCTCTGCAAAGAGTTATACTTGTACACTGTACTAGTCTAAGCGAATAAAAATATCTATCCATCTATTACTTTTTTCCCCTACCTTAGGCCTATCTAGCCTATCTTAGGCTACAGTGGCGCATTATGGCCTAACAGTTGACGCGCCCTTATACCAAACAAACTTAAAAACCCTATTATTTATACGAATATAATAATCAAATTAAAATATGCAAATGTTCCCGGGTACTCAACACTTGACTCGCTCACTCGTCCAACAACGACTTTGGCGTTTCCCTAGTCTTGTTGGCTAAGGCGCCCTTATAGCCGAAATGTGGGAGACGTTGGCTCAATCCCCTGGTCGGGAAAGATTTTGTAATTTCTGGATTGTATTTTTAAAATTATTAAACATGTTTTGAAATGCATATAACGCAGTGTAACTGTAGTCCATCATCTGTGACTATATACTATACTATAGAAAACATATAGCCAGTACGAAATACCGTAAAAAAACCTTGACGTGCAACATTCGATAGACCTTGCATGGGCACGGCATTTCACAGCCAGGTAAATAACAAACAAAAAATATTTTTTTCTAAATCAAAACCATTGCCTATTTTTCAGTTTATTATTTCTTGTAGGTTTAAATCGAAATGGATTGTGCTCATTTTGTTAGCAGTTCTCAGTTACCTGGTCACGGATGTTTGTTTAAAATTTCAGCTCAATCTATTTGGCCGTTCGGCCGTATGGACAGACAAACATTTAACATTTAACATGCAGACAATGCTCACGGCCAAGGCCCGATCGAGTAGCGTTATAAAGACTTCGTTTCGCTAATCACTGCGCTCACTCGTCTAACTACATTTTGCGCAATATAGGCCTATTACATAAAATCATTTCTCTTCTCGCAAAGCTTGGCCAAATTGAATTTGAGACGCTAAACAAAAATGAATATAGGCCATGCCCAGTCCTATAGTGCGCAAATGTAGAACGGTGCAAAAGTCTGGCCCTTCTTTTGAAAGTCCGCTAAAAGATATTGGAGCAAACCTATCCCAGCTCAAAGCTAAAACTCAATTGGAATTTTTGTACCAAAATCCTTTTAAGAGAGAACAATCTAAGCGAATAAAATGTTTTAGGAATGAAACTTTGTGATTGAAATTAATGTAGGCTACAAAATCCCGACCTCCAAACCCTTGCGTTCCCAGGGGCAGTGTCGGTTTAATCATATGGAATATTGGCGCCGACCCAACCGCGGGGGGTCCTGGGGGGGGAGGGTGAAGAGGTAAGTATTTTAACGAAAAAGTTTAAAAAGTCATATTAAAATTTTTATTTCTAAACACTTCACAGTAATAATCTAATAAAAAATACATTCCTTTTACTCATTTACCCTACCATTTAGATGTTGTTTTGTGTTGATTACCAAATAATTTAATTTAGTCTTGTGCCATCTGCAGGGCTCGGCCTACCTAGCTGTTGCGTTGAACTGCTCGAAGTACGCCGCGGTGGGCTGGTTGGTGAAGATGACTTTGTTTAGGTACTTCTGTCGGGCGGTCTGCTCCTGCGCGAGTTGTTTGTTCTGCTCGAGTAGCCTCTCGTTGAGCTCGCGCTGCCTCCGCTCAGACTCCCGCTCGCGCATGTGGGCGTGTTCGGCCACCCCATTGAGCACCTTGTCCCACTCCGCCTCGCGTCTCGCTTTCTCTGCGCGCGCAACTCTCTTCTCCTCGATCTGTTGTTGTTGGTATTTGCGCACGTCTGCGCGCTCCTCGTCCGTCATGCCGCGGTACATGAAGCCCACGACTCTACCCCCGCCTAGGGCGCTCTTGTGCGCCTCCGGGTTCTCCGCGAGCATGTCGCCCGTCTGAGCGTTGTAGATCTCACACTGGTTCACCTCCCACTCTCGGGCACCGTCGTCGCGACGCCTAGCCTCGGCCTGATCGGCGAGCGCCTTGTTGAAGTCTGTCGTCGCCTCGCTCAACTTCTTGCGAACCTCCTGTTCCAGCATGTCCAGCTCGATGGCGCGACGGTCTCGATCCAACAGATCGGCGTCGTACGCGAGGTCGGCGGCGCGTCTTGCTGCGTCGGCGGCACGACGCTCCTCCATCTGTTGCTCCAGCCACGACCGGATCTGATCATGTTGATATTTCGACCGCTCATCACCAGCCAAGTCCTCCCCCTCGAACTTTTGCACTGAGGCTAGTCCCAACCGAGGGTCATCATCCCCTAACCTTCCGGGTAGTTGCTTCTTGAGCCGGTCCGGGTCGTACAGATCATACTCACGGCGAGTCTCCTTCCTCTGATAGATCGCTCGGAAATTGTTGATCTCTTGGTTAATGAGTCGCTTCTCTTCCTCCTGTCTCTTCTCCAAGACCATTGCTAGCTGTGCGTCCTTCACCCTCTGCCGCTCCACCACCTCTTCGCGCAGCCTCTCATCCCTCTCACGCTCATGTTTCTCCCGGATCTGCTTGTCTAAAGCTTCCTTGTCGATCCCGATCACGAGGTTCCTGCGGTTGAAGATCCGACCCTTGCGTTCCTCGTCCGCGCGACGTCGCCGCTCTATGGCCGCAGCCTCTTTCAGATCTTTCGGTAGCATCAACATCTGTCTTGATATAGGTGTAAAGTCCTTAACAAGTACTAATAGTATGAATAAGATTGAACTTGATGAACTTGCGGCAATGAACTTGCGGCACAGAATAATATTGACTGCGGTTCTCGTAGGTCAATTTTGTGATGTAAACGGTGAAACAAAAAGTATTGTTTACCTATAACTGCCTCCTAGATAACACTACTTAGCTATCAAAGACCTTAGACCAAAGTTGTCACACTCAAGATCGTCAAAAGACAGCTAGGAGATTCAGAAGACCTTGTCGCTCTTAGAAAGCAGTGGTTCAACCATGGTTCAACAATGGTCAACGCCAGTTACTATTCTAAGTCAATGGTTCAACCATTGAGCTGAATGGTACCAACGGTACTATTTTATAACTCCATGGTTCAACAACATATTATTATGCTACTCTAGTTAAAAAAAAAGTCAAATTAAAATCGTAGATACAAGATGGAGACGTGGAGATGGTGATTTTATAAACCTGTGCCATTATCAAAGGCTAGGAAGTGGAAACATTTTTCTTTGGCCAAGTGACCAGCCTGGCTTTGATGAATTTTCTATAAAACGAATAAGTTACATAAATGTATAGAACCTAGAAAAAAATAAGAATTATTAAAATACAAAATAAAAGAGAGATTGGTTTTGTAGTGTGCCATATTATACAATTTTCAGAATTTGGTAGTATCTTATAGCATGATAGTAGACACAAGCGAGGCTCAATGGTTTTCTTAAGGAACTGTATAATTTTTATTCAATTTAGAGCAACAGGCAATCCCATACTTTTCACATTCTGCAAAAAAAAATATCAAAAGGGACAAAATGGGATGACATTAAGCACCATAAAACGCAGTGGCCTACCCCAACTTGTGCTCTGTCCCCGTGCCAAGATATAATATGATTCATTTGTTGCTGTAATTGAATTTCTGAACTTTTCCGTCTCTGCATTTCACAACGTATGATGAATAGGTCTTAAGTGCTTCGTCCAGAGTTTGAAGAAAGTCGTTGGCGTGATTTCAGCGCTGGCACTCCATTAATACGAATATCTGGCACGTTTATGAATGATTATACTCGTTTATGTGACGGGATTTACTGGCAAGAGCTCGGGAAGATGTTGGGGCCAAGTCAACAAGGTCGCTGGTGCGATCTTTGCTCGCGACTTTGCTGGTAATGTTCATCAATGCCGTCTTTCATTATTAATCATTATTGAAATCGATGAAAAGGTTATAGTTGTCTTTGCCTCTTCTTGTGGGGACTTATTACCGCCAATATTAAAACCATGCGAAATAACCTTATTTTGGTAAAAACTCACTTAACGCTACACAAAAACGAAATATTGGATACTAGGTCACATGTGTAGATTAGTTCGAACTATATCTGGCATAAAACCTTTTTCAAATATTGTAATCAGTTATGATTTTAATCAAGGTTTATATTAAATCAATGTATTCCGTTAATGAAAATGCTGCTGATTATAATTTTAAATAATTTGTCATGCAGGGTGTAATTCTAACGAAACTACGTGAAACCTAGTAGCCTTTTTTCTATTTTACGTCACAGTTTGAGAGATATTACTAAAATAAGGTTATTTCGCGTGGTTTTAACATTGGTGGTGATCGTTCCCCTATACTGCTGTAAGCCACGCGTAACAAGCCCTAGCCTTACGCAAACACAATGTTGCAGACGATAAGCAGCATCCATGCAGAAGGTGGGCGGGATCAGGTTCTCAGGGCAAAGTCAGGCGACCAAAGGACAGCCTCAGCAGGGAGAAGAGCACAGGCGACGAACAGTTATTACAATACATAAGTTCTAACTACTTCGTGGTTCGTGCACCATTATATCCATTTGTAAATACAAATAAAATATATACCGTCACAAAGCAGATTTTCAGTGGTGGATTTATAATATAGCAGACCGAGCCAACGCTGCCAGCACCGACATAATCGACACGTTCACAAGACCAAATGGAGACCGGTATTTGAAATAGGAAATAACCCCTAAGTGGTTGGGCACGATTAACCTACGCCAGAATCAACAAGAATAATTTGGAACTACTTCACACAAGTTTACGTGGTAAAAGCTTAAATTAGAACGTGGGTCAATTCGCGTCGAAAAGTGAGTTGGGTAGGAGTTTCCTTTTTAAGATACCAGTCTCTGGTCATTGTTCGCTCGTCCCTTGTGGAGCGCTGCGCCGGTGTCAAGATTGATGATGGGTTATCTTTAAATTAAAGTTTCCCACTGAAAATCACTTATGTCAATGTGACTGAGTGAATCGACTCTAAAAAGCGAATTTATTTTAAATTTAAAAATCTGCCTCAGTAATATCTGGCACCAGACTGCTAGAAAGATAAAGCTACAGGTGTCTTTATAACCTTGGACACTGTGGTCTAGTCGGTTACACAATACTTTTATTTTATTTATTCTTTACATAGATGATATATCTACGATAATGGGAGGAATCAATTATATTTTGTATGCTGTTGACTTGGTCTTTTATTTAGAAGGTGTGGATGTTGAAGAGGTCGTAAGTCGTCTTCAAGAAGTTTTAAAGAGGATGGATGATTGGTTTAAAATTCAGGAACTTGATATTAATTAGTAAAACAAATTTTATGATTTTTCATAAGGCTAATGATAGAAGCATGAATGATATTCATTTGACGTTGAATTGTAATGGTAAGCTAATTTCTAGAATGTATGAATTTAAATATCTTGGAGTTTTCTTAGATTGTAATTTAAATTTTAAGAAACATTGTGAATATGTATGTAATAAAGTATCATCAGCAATAGGAATTACTAGGAAAACGCTCAGTTGGACGCGTTGTTGAGCGAGCACCGGTACGTGCAACACGACCCAAGTACGACATTCCCATAATGTTACATACCAATAAGTCTTTAAGGTCTTGACCGATTTACCTGAAAATTTGTAAAATAGGAGAGAATGGATAAAATCCACCGCCATCTAGAGGACCTTGACATCATTTCTTTGGGAAAACTATTTTTTAACTCTTGATTACTTCTAGGTGGCAAAACATAGTGACCAGAATTCTTGTGCGACTTTTCGTTGCCATGGTAACGTTACTTTTGTTAAAATGTAATTTCATCTACACTACTTATCGGATCAAAATAAAATTAACATATTCGTGACCGGACGGACATTCTAAATGATTTGGCCACCTCAGATTTTGTCGCCGTTTAGTTTTTTTAAAAAACTTTCGATTAACTTTAATGTAACTTTTTAACTTTTTGAACGATTTTGCCACAAAACTAATGGCATTCAATCGGAAACGAAACTTGCGGATGGTCAAAATTTCAACTCGATCCGAGCCTCCGTTCGACCGCTATCATGAGCCAAAAAAGCTGAGCGACTTTCCGTTGCCATGGTAACGGGACTTTGTTATAATGTAATTTCCGACTATACTACTTATCGGATCAAAATAAAAATAACATATTCGTGATCGGACGGACATTCTAAATGATTTGGCCACCTCAGATTTTGTCGCCGTTTAGTTAAAAAAAAAAACTTTCGATTAACTTTAATGTAACTTTTTAACTTTTTGAACGATTTTGCCACAAAACTATACAGCAACCCGCCTAGGTGGTATGTACATGTGTGCAAAATTTCAGGTCGATCAGAGAAACGGTGCGACCTGTATCGAAGCAGTAACAGAAAAAAACAAAAAAACAAACAAAAACAGACATTCGAGCCATAAGAGTCAAGTGGAGACGCTCGCTTCGCTCGCTCAATAAGTAGAATGAAGAGGTTTGTAACAGAGAGAATGTTGAGGTTACTTGTAGATTCTTATATTCACTCTATTATTGATTATTGTTTAGTGGTTTGGGCAGTAAGACTTTCTACCGAATATGTTGTACTTCAGAAGAGAATTGACCATCTGTTTGATTCAATTCCTATGAGCCAAGATTTACAATCTGATTGCTTCACGATTGAGAAAAGAATTAAACATAGCGTACTGGTAAATACATACAAAGTATTGAAAGGTATGTATTCAGGTTTTTACCCAATATTTTTCAATTTGTTGATCGTGATAGAAAATTCTATTCTAATGTACTCATTGAAAGTTCCTAAATTAATTTCTGAATCATTAAAAAAGTCATTCTTGTACAGAGGAGTATCCTTTTGGTATTCAATTTTTTATGATATTAGAAGCCAGTTTACTGAGCTAGGAATAGTACAATTTAAAATTAAAATTGAAGCAATGATAATGAATCGAAGAACAAAGAAGAATTGATTTTTATACTATTTATTTGTGGGGCATTGTCTCTGTGTTTATGTAATGTTAATTTATCTTCATATGTTCTTATTTATGATTTTGCTGTTCTCTTTGTTTGTTCATTATTGCTTTGATTTTGATGTATTCAATGTATTTTCAATTGATATTTTTCTGCCTAGATTGTCTGGTTGCCGCCCACTGGTGGAACTTGCAACTTGAGTTAGGTGTCCTGTATCATTGCTGTGATCAGTTTTTGACTTGAACAATTTAAAAAAATTATACATCTGATATAATTATATATTAGAGTCAAGATCTTTTGTACTAAATTGTTATCAAGATTTGAACACAAGAATGAAGGTTATGGACACAAGAATGAAGATTCGCGTTCGGTGGTTTCTTCCGCGAAAGATTGATTACTCCCTGATTTGCTGTTCCTGATTTTTGGCAAACCTCATATTCGTTTGAGTGGGATCGTCTAATGAATCAGTTTTTTTCTTTTCGTTTTTCTTTTTAATGTTTTTTTTTTCTTTTTATTTTCTTTCTTTTTTTTCTTACTTTTTTTCCTTTCCTTTTTCCTTTTTTTTTTCTTTTCTTTTTGTTTTGTTTTGTTTTTTCTTTTCTTTTCATTCCCCACCCTTTTTTTATATTCGATTCATTCATAAATTGCATTAAATATCCTTTTTATTTGTTATCAAATTTGTTGAGTATTAAATGCATTGTTGTAATATTACTATTTCAAATATTTTACTTAAATGTAGTTCATTGTTGTGTCTGCATCTATGTAATAAGATTTATTTAGTTGTCCTCCTTTGTAAATCAGTTTTTATAACTGAATAGGATGGACGTTAAATAAATAAATAAATAAATAAATAAATAAATAAATAAATAAATAAATAAATAAATAAATAAATAAATAAATAAATAAATAAATAAATAAATAAATAAATAAATAAATAAATAAATAAATAAATAAATAAATAAATAAATAAATAAATAAATAAATATGTATGGTTGGTGTTTCAGCGTAATAGTTGAATGTGATGTAAACGTAGTTGTGCGAACATGCGACATTACATCATTGTATTCGTTCTGGCATTATAGGGGAAAGTTTCGTGTTGCTATTGACAATAGCAATTGGACATCAAAGGTTGTTCCCGAGGGTTGATCATACCATGCGGGTCTTCGTATACATTCCGTCAAACAGTTGATCAATATTATCAACAACAGTTCCATGTTGGCAATCACGTCTGGTATCTGACAAGTGACATCCAACATCGCATTCACTCAGGGCGGTTTGTGAAGGCCTTTCAATATAATAGGACCACTATCGAATCCCCATATTTTGACTGGTTGAAACGGAGCCAACTCGTGTGGTCAGAAGAGTGAAAAAACAAGCAACGAAGTCAAAAATGATTTATACCTTTCAATGCCAGAAGAGAAAGTACAGTTTTTGTAAAACCAAAACTCGACATGCGAACATTGAGACTTCGGTGCATTTTTTATGCGAAGTGACGAAAATCAACCCAACCCCTGCATGCATTGTGAGAGGTGCGGAAATGATGCGTATAAGTTGATTTAGGCTTAACCAACTAATTGTGAAAACAAATTAAGGCCGACGGCTGGGGATTGAAGGGGTGGAGATTAGATTAATCGGTTGTCGCCAACAATAGTTTTCGTTCTGTTAACTTATAAGCCTCTTTTTGGGCGTACTTAATGGACCAGCTTCGTCTAAGTTTCTTAGCTCAATGATTTAAGACTAAGACGAATGCTTCTCAAATGAAATGATTGAACTTCGGGAAACACGATGCGTGCAGTCTGACCCAAGAACGTTCTCTAATTAATTACACGCTGACCTATTGCGCTCACGACGTGAATGTGGTGGATTCCACTGCGGTCTTCGGGGAAACGCGCGTGCACAAAAGCAATAACAACGTTTCGGCAGTCGCCTCTTCTAATTGGGCGCAGCTGCAGGGCATGACGGGGGCCAATGATAATCAGGTAAGTACAGGGAGTTTGGGAGACTTGTTGGGGCGTCTGCCGTTCTCCGGCTTGGAGATATCCGGACTCGGAGAGGGAGATAATCTTGCACCTTAGGAAGGAAATAGTGGTGGTTGTACTGATAACGTTGTTAATACACTCCAAAAACAAACCGCTGTTCCAAGTTCGTCAGCGCAAATCGTGTTTATAAACTCAATGGAGATTCCCTAAAAGAGGGTGTGTTCACATTTGAAAACAAAATATGACTGATAGCTAATATGTGAAAGTGAAAGTTACTTCGGTATTGTGACATTCAGTTCCTAATTGCTATAATGTTTCTTGTTTTATGTTTCGTGTGTGCAATACAAGACCACGTTTGTTTCCAAGCTAACATCTTATATGTGAGAACGTAAATGCTGTTGGATGACCTCTGGCAAACAAAGATTTTTTGCGGAATCTAGAGGTTTATTCTGGAACTCTTATGGACCACTAATTTTCACTCTATAAGTAGTATTTTTAGGTTAGGATAAATTCGTTTTATAATTGAATGCCTCCCCCGAATAACGTTGCAACCAACAAATTCAGTCAAATCGACCTTTTCATGGAAAAACGTTGCTTATGCAGTGGCCGATCATGTGCTACAATCTGTGGAAAAAATCTTGAACTTTCACCCTTCATACAGCCTTCTCAAGTTTGTGCTCCGTGGAAAAACGGAACATACACAGAAAACATGGCGGACAAACTCGGCGTAAAAATCAGCCCGGCTTCTCTAAACCATCTAATTAAAGGCTAAAAACGTTAGTCAAACTACTTAGAATGGAAGGACATTAAGAGGAAGATATTAATGGATAGAGGTTTGGCCCACTTACCGAAAAGAAACGCAGAGTCCTGCCAAACCGGACCCAAACTTAAAAAGTGGAAAAACGTTGCATATTATGCATTGTTTACATGGAACATAACCTCAAATAAACTTTATAAAATGTTATTTCTAAGGACTTACTCGCTATAGGGGCCTAAATTTTTATCTTTAGGCCTAAGCATATACTATTAACTAGTATCTATATTCTATACTATTATATTAGCCTAGGCTACCATACTATAATTTGTTTGGTTGATTGATTGATTGATTGATTTCATTTGCGTAAAGTGATAGGTACTATTCCCACTTAGACAAAGTTTACAGTGTATTTACAGTGTATAGACCAAGTATATAGGCCTACTTATCATTAAAGTGTAAAGCATGTTGCCTGAAACTGCCATGGTCACTATGTATTTTTATGTATATTCAACCTTTTTCCACTAACTCGTACCATTATCAATTGATATTTCACAATTAATCCATATCATTGGAAATGACAAAAACATAAATTATATGTTACTTAGTTGGATGAGCGAAGCGAGCGAAGCGAAGATTCCATTTCACTACACTGGAGAAAAAAATCCGGAATGTTTTTTTTTTTTTTTTGTATTTTTGTGTGTCTGTGAACACGATTCCGGCTAAACCAATACTCCAATTGCGATGAAATTTTATGGAGGTCTATAAAATCTCTGAACAAAGAACTGCACGGGGGGAAAAATCGATCGAAAAATTATTTCTCGTGAAAATCGCAATTTTACGATTTTTTTCGATTTTTAAAAAAATTCTTCGACTTATAACATCTACATGCTTTATTCGATTGTAATGATTTTTTCACAGAACCTTAATTTTATGAATAAATATATTCGTGTGAAATTTGAGAGCAATCGAAAAATTATTTCTTATGAAAATCGCAATTTTTACAATTTTTTAAATTTTTAAAACATTCTTCGACTTATAACACCTACATGCTTAATCCCATTGTAATGTTTTTTTAAAAAAAAATTAATTTTATGAATTAATATATTCGTGTGAAATTTGAGCGCAATCTAAAAATCATTTCTCATGATAATCGCAATTTTACGATTTTTTTCAATTTTTAACATTTCTTCGACGAATAAAACCTACATGCTTTTCCGATTGTAATGATTTTTTCACAGAACTTTAATTTTATGAATTAATATATTCGTGTAAAATTTGAGCGTAATCGAAAAAAATATTAAAAAGATCGCAATTTTACGCTTTTTTCGTTTCAAAAATCATACGCTCATCCATCAACGCGGCGGGATTTAAGCGTTTTCCTAAAAATAATAAATGAATACATAATATATTGCATGTCATTTGTTCATTTGTAATGATATTATACACTAACATCACTCTCCTGAACAATTTGAAAATGTTGGTTGCAACGTTATTCCGGGGAGGCATTCTCTATTTTCAAAACATCCTTAATTTTTTAGATAACTGACATTAAATATGCCATAATTGGCAGTACTTTGCCGAGCTTAATATGTATATGTATATGTCACAAAATGGGCTAGAATGTTGAGGGGGTTGGAGCCAAAGTGGACTAACCTACACTTAAGTAGTTCTGAGAAAAATTGAGGTAAAGTTAAACCTTGATTGTTAATTAAGTTATTCAACTACACACTTCAAATATTGAGCGATGTACAAAAGAGATCTCAGATTAAGTAATAGTACAAGCATTATAAACTAGCAAAGAATAGATTCATTAATATTACTTTTTATATATTATGTAGTCCACTTTGAATTTTGCACTAATGATGATGGTTCATACAAACTGGACCAACTTCATTGACTTATGGACAAAGTGGACTATGCTTCTGTCTAGCCCTGGCCCTGTACTCTTGAATTGCATTAGATACAAAAGTGTGGTTAAGCCTGCAACTCTCAATTAAAAATAGTAGGTAATTCAGAGATAGCATACATGAAGCGTACATGAAGGCTTCTTTAAAAGCATACTAATAGCTATTTCAAATTCTTAAGTCATAATCATCTAGGTAACAGGCAGCTCTTCCAATATTTGGCATAAAAATAAAGCTTAAACGGCGGCAACTAATGTTTAGAGCACCATTGTTGCATAAAAACCAACAACAAAAGGTTAGTCCACTTTGACACTTCGTATTTTATGTGAAAGTAACACATGCTGTCTAATGGGGTTGGTCCATATCTTTTGTGGTTTAGTCCACTCTGGCACTCTACAAACAGGCCTAGAAACTTAAGTCCAACTTTGAACTAGGGAAATAATACTAAAACAAGCTAGATAATGGCATAGTCCACTTTTAAAAAAGTAGATTTCAAAATTATGAACAGTTTGGTCCATCAACCTCCAAAACGTTGGTCCTGTGGGTTAGTCCACTTTGGCTCCAACCCCCTCGTATGTGAATTCGCGTATTTGGCCAACCAAAGCACTGTAGATCGCTCATCTCAGCAGTCAGCTCAGCAGTTTCACTTGTTTGCTTCCTATATAAAATAATAGCGGTCCCAGCCTACTGAGCCAACTGAACGGTCTGCAGTGCGCACATGGACTGAGACGTTTGTAGTTCAATGATGATTAGCTTTATACTAGGGGATTAACGTTTGTCAGTTTTTACTGTGAGTCCGTCAAATGATATTTTTATTTTACCACATTTCTGCTGCCAATCGCGAAATAGTCCTCTTTCTCGACCTTTGACGTTGTGCTGTGATACACATAGGCGTGCGCAGGGGGGGCCAGGGCAGGCTTGGCCATCCATTGCTTAGCATTCTTGAAAATTCACTATTATAATTGATAAAAAGTATGTATATAATATAATATTATAATATAATATAATATAATATAATATAATATAATATAATATAATATAATATAATATAATATAATATAATATAATATTATAATATAATATAATATCTACTTAGTTTTCCGAAACTTTTAGCCTACCTACCTTTTACTCTCACTTTTAAATAAGTTTTATAACAAAAATGCTTTGAGGTGTTAAGTGTAAATAAAAAAAAAATCTTTCTCTCAAATACGTTTTAGGCCAGCCCTTAAAAAGTTAACCCCCCAAAAATGTCGACTGCGGCGGCTAGGGCTAAGCCCCAGACCCCGTCCTTCCTCTGCCACCGCCATTCCCCCATCGGTGTGGCGACACTGTGGGAGTGGCGGATTCGTGGGAGAGGCGGTAATATGATTCATTAAAAAAAAATATATATATTATTCCATAATAATAGTTTATTATTTTATCATGTAAACCTCTGAAATGTCAAACGTTAATGTGTTGCCATGTATGCTTGAATTGTAAGCTAGACTTAACGACAAAACAAATTGACGCACACAAACTACATTGTTTCAGTGTTGCTTTCAGCACACCACTTTTTTCCAAGACGCACCAAATGCACTCTAAAAACCTGTTTTTCCAAAAAAATCGCCTGCTGCACTATATTCATTCAGGAATTTGCCCACCGCAACCCCCGTGCCTGGTCATTTTTCCACGGATATACATGCAGGCACGAATCGCCCCCCCATGATTTTGTTCCAGATCCACCACTATCCTGTGGCCCCCCATTGGAAAATCTCTGCGCACGCCTATTGTGATACAGATCCCTCGGACTTGCAGTAGGCCTACATGTCTGGGAAAGACTAGTTCTGAATATAAGGTGATCAGCTTATTAGTTCATACATACATACAGGCGACACGCCGACACATCAATGAGCGATTATGTGTGTCCCGTTGTTCCAATCGTTGAAGTCCCTGTTTACAAAGCAGGGCGTCTCGTGATCGGTTTCGCCGTTCAGCATAATAAAGGATTTTGTTTCTATCTTTAAGCAAGAACTAACATCCATCAATAACTGGGTATAGTAAAAGGTGACTGTTGAATCGTCCAAGCACCGAAGTATATAATGAATTGTTTAAATATTCTGAATTATTATTAGTCTTGTAGATTTTGGCGTGGCCCACGAGTGAATACTCAGCCACTTGCTCGCTCTTTCATGTTTTAAATAGCGATTCAGATGGCGATGACGTTGGCCATGCTCGGTCCACTCAACTCTGAAGTTCCCTTCACCACTGAAAATCATCAGCAATGTGAATCAGCTACGTGCGGGCAGACTCGGAATACGAATGTTATTATTATTATTAAATCTATAACTGCAAACTGTGTTTTGATTTTCTTATATTTTTGCCTAAATGATACCTGCCATGAGCTGTCCCTATAACTTGACATAAAACAGGTAAGATTGTAACTTCAAACAAAAGCTCGATATTCGAACTCTTACGCATAGAAAACAAGTATAAGAAACAAAAATGAAACATCGTTTTCACTTAAAATGTATCGGTTAGTTGTATTTTTCTCTCGTTTTGAGCTTTCATAATCGGTGTTGATGTTTGCCACGCTCAGATCGAAACATGCGAAGGAGAGGTAAGTGCAGCGTCAGCGTCATTCTTTGGATAAGGGTCAAGTCCCTTCCCAAGAGCTTCCCGGCCCCTGTTCAGATAAGTGAAATGTGCCGCCTAAGATATCGCTGAGAGATGCGCTGGCTGTTTCACCTTGCATGCCATTTTCTCAAGTTGATGGCCTAGCAACTACGACTACAACCACGACCCCCACAAAGTAATGAGATCCTTTACACAACAACAACATAAAGATACAGCCATACCTTACCCAGAGAGAATTGTGGAGGTGGAGGAAGATATGTTAATACATTTTTGAAGATTTTCTTCTCGATTTTGATAGTCGGGAAACACTCCCGTAGGTGGAGTTGTTAATATTTAAAGCATTACTTACGTATTGCTGGGTTCATATGAGACAGGCAACGGCCAGCAGTGGCCAGAAGTGCCGGCAAGAAGCCATCACTTTACCATTAATACAATTCAGAAATTAAAAAATCTATCATCAAAAAATCGATCGGGATGGATTTTTTAATTTCGGAATTGTATTAAATATTTTTTTAGAATATGTTTAGAAGAGTTTTAACATTAATGTGAATTTGTAATTGTATTTTTGAAATGAATAACTTATAAGCGTCCTTACTCCATACCACCATGCATAATATTGGATATTGTAAGATATTTCAAATAAGAAATAATAAATCAAAATAAATCAAGAGCATTCAGATGTAAATATTGACTACTCACCTTGTATTACTAATAGATATTTTCACATAATAAACTACAAGAACA
>JAMZAV010004499.1:0-130141 GCA_024449915.1 Sweltsa coloradensis
CCTACCTGCTCAAGAAGCACATGTTACACCACGTAATATAAGTGCATGAAAATAAGTGCATGGACTGCTACGCGGTTAGGTAATACACAAATACCATGAAGTTTTAACTCGCAGTGGACCTTGCACTTATCTAACATGGTGTAACATGGGCTTAGGAAAACAGGTAGAGTAGGTAGTGGGGTTTCGGAGACTAAAAGGTTTGGTGGGGCATCAAAAAGTGGGTAGTAGAATATTGTTGGACTAACTGCAAAACAATGTGAGAGCAGTTTTAACCAAATTGTTTCTGATAGACCGATAACCGTTTCAACTCTACAAAAATATCTTCATACACTATTGTTTTGTTTTAATCTCATTGTTGTATTTTGCTTTTATACAAATTCATACAAAATTATAATTTCTTTTGTTGTTCGTGTGTAGAAAATGCCAGTCTTTTTTTTGGGGGGGGGCGGGGGTGGTCGGTGGGGCTTAAAGCCTTTCAGATATGTGAATAATTGAAATAGTCATTTGTCTCTCCTAAGCAATTTGGTAAAAGGTACGTTTACATTGTTTTGCAGTGAGTACAACGATATGTGGCTGCCACATCCATTGCCTTTAAAATAATGCAAGTTCTGGCCAATTGTGACATAACATTTTCAAGTACTATATGGCCTAATTTGGGGTGCCTGCCAGTTATACACATAACGCACTTTCAGCAATCAGTCGTCCAGAATATGCAACCCACATTGGTTCCGTAACGTCGAACTCACACACTAGTAAGTGTCAACACGCGACGCGGCGCAATGACCCGTTTCACACCTTTTTTAAAGTCATGTTTAATACAACGACCACACGTACACGTCTTCCTCTCCCGACGACTGATCGTCGAATGAGCACAGACAGGTCGGGACAAGCTACCCCACGCCGTAAAAGAACGTTGAGAATTCAATTGTTCAAAGAAGAATATCATATCTTTATTGAAGGAATATTTTATAAACATTACGTTATTTAACTGTTATAAATACTAGGAAACGCTAAGTTGGACGCGTTGATAAGCGAGCACGTGCTATAGCTAGCTAGACCCACATTGCACATTTTTTTAATTTTAAAATTTGCGACGTTTGCTGTCCACGGGGCCATGTTTCCAAAATTATTTATTATTGACATGGTATTTGGGTAAACCCGTGGGTAAACCTTTACTTTGTGGATAAAATCCACAGCCATCTAGAGGACCTTGACATCGTTTCTCTGGGAAAACTTTTTAACTATTTGGAAACAAATAATACACTGCTTCCTCGATAGTATTTTGATTACTTCTAGGTGGCAGTGCATAGTGACCAGAATTCTCGTGCGACTTTTCATTGATATGGTAACGTTTCTTTTGTTATTTCTTTCTACATTTCTTAAGATCTTGATCGATTTAGCTGAAAATTTGTAAAATAGGAGAGAATGTTGTACTTATTGACCCTGCAAAATTTCATAACGATCTGAACATTTTTATTTTATTTTTTATTTTTTATTTTTTATAACCAACGATCGGATTTTGTTCAAAAACTATACAGCAACCCGCATAGGTGGTATGTACATGTTGTACATGGCCACGAAAATATCCAAAAACACACACACATATATATATATATATTGTTGTAGGTTTTTGCGGCCCGTTGTATGTACAATTCTAGGTTCTTGGGTTAAACCGCGTCGAAATGATGAACCAGTGCAGAGACTGGGCGTCCACCGACGTTTCGTCTGATCTACGTCAGACATCAGACATCAGACTGTGACTTCACGAAGGTTTAAGTAACACAGTGACTTTTTGTTTCTTTGGTACACAGTGTGACTTTAACCATCGTGAAGTCACAGTCACCCTGATGATGTCTGACGTAGATCAGACGAAACGTCGATGGACGCCCAGTCTCTGCACTTGTTCATCATTTTGACGCGGTTTAACCCTAGAACCTAGAATTGTACATATATATATATATATTATATTGTGGTCAAAAATGCACTGGTTCGTGTTTTGTTTTATATTCTATTATAGCCGTTCTACTTCGTTTCAAGACAAATATTCTGTTTGAAATTCGGTAATGTATCTGCACACGGTTTAACCGGAAGCCATGTGGGAGAAATATATAACTTCGCATTGTACAATATTATGCAATGTATCATTATGTTTGTGTTTGCAGTATGGAGGCACCAGCCCTACTTTGCTATATGCTGTAAATGTACCAGTCTGGAAACAATGTGGCCCTGCACCCTCCTGCCAGAACTCGTACCTAAACTATGGATGCAGTCTTATCACCGCCAATATGATATGTGCTGGGGTCCCTGAAGGTGGCATGAGTGTTTGCCAGGTGATTAAAGACAGATTTTTTTTTAGTTTGAACACAAACAAGCGTTCGCTCATGTTGTGAAAGACATGGATAACACGATTATTGTGGGTTGTGATTAGTATAGCTGGGCGGTAGATTGGTTGATTGGATATTGCTTAACGTCTCTTATTAATGCACTATGGCTATTCGAGACGATGAGTGGTGATAGATGAGGATGAAGTATGATCAGAAGGGAGGAGGGGAAACCCAGTACCGGCACGTAGCCAACACCTTTTCGAAAAGTACCAAGGGGCCCAAACGGTTTAAAACGTCCCATCCGAATGGACGGTGCAACTTTGACAGTCATATAGATTCCTCCACTAACCCAGACTGGCGAGCAGACGTCGAGGAGAACGAAGTCGTTACACTAGCTCTCAAACCCTACATCTGCTCTTACCAGCGGTATACGTAAGTTTCAGAATTAAGCAATCACCCACTCGACCCCTGACCACGCCCGGTTCTGCTTAACTTCGGTGTTCGAGTGGGAACCGGTTAAACGACCTCGGCTAAACCACTGGCTCTGTGCGGGAGGGGGAGGGGGGCGGTTGGAAAGGTTCCTCGTAATGCATTCTTCTTCATTCAACGATCGTTAGAATCAAACCTATCGACCGGCAAGAGTTCCAACTATGTATGTTCTCCGGTGATGAGTTTTGCTTTTGCAAGGATTCGTAATGCCACGGTTTGGCCTTGGTGTCGATGCAGTTGTCGGTGGTCAGGATAAATGAAGTACGAGTTACAACACATGATAGTTCAAAATAGAAATATATTAAACTAGTAAATCAACACGATAACTTACATACAGCTAACGTGAATACGATTGGAGTAAAGATTAAACTAGTAGTGTACAATGGTAAGTACCAGCCATGTTGGCATCTTCGAGACAAGACAGACGTGTCTTGTTGTTGAAGTGTTGCCTATGACAACACTCCAGTGCTTGAGATAGGTGTGTCGATAACACTCGGCCATCCTGTAAATTAATCGTCCTCGATTTCTTTGTTCGAATCATTGTCAGAGCTTTCAGAGTGACCCTTCCATTGCTTTAACTGTGAGACGTGCGCAGTTGTCGCGTAGAATCTTGTTCCACTCTCCTTCAGCTGACTGACACGATAAGTGTCACCTGGTAGCACATCAGAGACGACAAGTGGTCCGTGGAATTTCGCTTGCACCTTCGTAGGTTTACCGGTATGTGTAGGTGAACTTCTCATTACAACAATGTCTCGCTGCGTTCGTGGTGTGTATCTGGGAAGCAACTTACATGAGGTTTTGTACGTCGATTCGTTGATACACAACTTTGTATTGTTGCAGGGATTGCTATCCCCTGGTTGCAGCTTTAGGACTTGGTCCTCCTTGGTAATTGTCAGTAACACATCCAGTCGGCCTGCATTAATTTCATCCATTGTATCAGTCGGATCTTCAACGGGTGCTCGACTGAGTGCATCTACTTGCTGCATGTTTTCCCCAGCTCGATGCCGAACATCGATGTCAAACTCTTGAATAATTTCGTAAGCTCTTGGTATGACTGGGTTTAATGTTCTTTGTTCATTAAATTTACGACAATTGACGATTCGTTCTTTGCCGGTTTTCTTCTTTACTAGAAGAACAGGACTGGCGTAAGGAGATCTAGTTTCTGTTCCATAACAATTTCTCCGATTTTCTTTTGCTCAGCTGCGTTTGTTTTGTACGGCCGACTTGTTACAAGTTTGCTTGCATCTTTTTCTTGTATCTTCAACTCAATGAGATCAGTGCACCCATAGTTCTGATATTGTTAGGGCTAAACAATGACGGTCTTCATTGATGAGATCGAGAAGTTGACGTTTCTGATCCATGGTGACGTTTTCATCAGTTTTTACGTCATCAATGGTTATTGCTTGAGGTTCTATATCATGTTTTAGTTGCAATAGTTCAACTGTGACTCCTCGTGCGATGCGATCTCCAATCTTAAGTTGCTGATCCTTCGGTGAATCATTTATTACAGGGAAGACTGTCATTCCATCGATGAACTTGAAAAATTGATCCTTTTCACCATTGTTTTCAGCAACCATGAACAGTTCATCGTTAACAGAACTGGCTTGAACTTGTACAAAATTTACTGGATTCTTAGGTAAATTCACGTTTTCTTTGACCGTTGCTTCGATGAACCTCTCTTCAACTTTGGGTTGGTAATTTGTAAGCTTACTAATCAGGCCGGATGCGCTGTTTGTAATTACAAAGTGATCATTACATTTTGCGAAGTTGACTTGCGGAAGTTCAGTCCACGTTCGTCCTATAAGTATTTCCACCGATTGAGCTTGGTCCCGGGGCGATTAGAACACAAACTTCTCTAGCAACTACGCTGTCAATTTCAAATTTTAGCCAACGTCTCACCGATTGCATTAGTGTTAATGTTGCCAAATCCGGTTAAAACACAGTTAGACTTGGACGGTGTCAAGCCATACTTTACAGCTGCGCTAGCTTGCATGATGCAACTCGAGCTACCTGGATCAATCATTGCACGCACCACAACATCATTCACAAGTGCAGTTCGTAGGTATTTTAACGGACTTACCCTGGCAGTTCTTTACTAAAGATATTGTATTGTTGCTCGAGGGGGTTGCTTGTAGGAAAATACCTTTGTGTGGGGCCTTCCCGTTCTTGCCCCCCATACACAGTAGCGTGGACGTTGTGGATCCGGACAGTCTCGAGATAAGTGTCCCTGCCGGTAACAATTTTAACACTGAATGTCGGTATCAGTTTTAACAGTAGCTTGTCGGTGATCTTTATTTCTAACACTTATGTGTATAAATGCTGGAAAATTCTGCTTTTATGCCGGTCGCATTTGCAAGTCGATTAAGTTGTTGAAACGATGTGACGATATGACGATGTGTCTTGGAAGTTTGTACCAAGTGACTTCTGGTAATCATATCCTTTTTCTTGGATGCAGCTGGAGTAGCCCTTTCTTTATCAACTTCTTTAAAGTCAGCGATGTCTCTCAACATCTCTTCTTCAGTCTCATGATGGCAAATTTGAAGAGCGTTGCTTAGTGATCGTGACAGCATACCGATAATCAATTGTTTCTTTATATCACTTAAATCGAAATTTAATCCTTGCATAGACGTACCTTTTGGTGGAAGTAAACGTAAACACTTTCCCCAGGTTGATGTTCTCGGCTTGTCATTCTCTGCCAGGGGTTCAGGAAAGGCTCACTTTGCCGATAAATGCAGCTCTGAAAGCTTCTTGAAAAATTTCCCCAGTTCGTTATCGATTCATACCTGTTAAGAAACCATTCCCGGGCAGCTCCTGTCAAGTGTTATCGAGCAGTTTCCAACTTAAATCTGTCTGTGATACTAGGCACTTGTAGCCTCTAGCGATCGCAACCACTCCCCTGCTGGTGACTGGGATTCTCCATCAAACATCGAAATGGCGGTAGAAAGATCTGGCATTCTACAAACATTGTTCGCTCCTACATTCGTACTTGCCACCATGCTCGCGAATGTAGCATCACGACGACGATTTTCCTCCATAAGGAGTCCTTTCTTTACGCGAAGATCCGAAGGTCTGTCACTGTCACTGTTGGCACTCGATGTTCTTGGACAAGGCGGATCTGGTTGTAGTCTGTCTACGTTTACATTTCTGCCTTCTCCACTGTTCACGCGACGTTTAGTGTTCCCGGTTGGCATTTCGATTTAGTGCGTCAGGTTTACGTACAATCTACTTTGTCCAAAAACTACACAATGTTCAATCAGATCTTCGAAAGTTGCCTTAGTAGGCACAAAAGCGTTATACACGTACAATAAAGTCGCAACAAATGTTTGTTAGCACTTAAAATCGACGAGAAATGTCAAAATGTCAAATCGTTTCAAAACAAAAACACAAGATTCATAACAATGTGACGGTTGCTTCAGCGCTCGGTGATTCGATCAGTGCAGATCGATAAAAGTCGAAGTTCAAAAATCATGTGCGACAAACAAAACAAACAAAAGAACATGCCGGTTGCAGCAGAATGCTAAAATTTGGTTTTACAAGTCCAAAATGCTATTATTCTTCATTTAGGAAAACGAATTTCCTTCAAAACACTTCATACGATACGATAATGTCCGAATAAATCAATGATCAGTTCAATCCCACTACTGATATGTAATCTCATAGCCTACCCTTGGTTCTACGGTGATGAGTCTGGCTTGGCAAGGATTCGTAAAGCCACGGTTTGGCCTTGGTGTCGATGCAGTTGTCGGTGGTCAGGATAAATAAAGTACTTGTTACAACACATGATAGTTCAAAAAAGAAATATTAAACAAGTAAATCAACACGATAACTTAGATACAGCTAACGTGAATACGATTGGAGTAAAGATTAAACTAGTAGTGTACAACGGTAAGTACCAGCCATGTTGGCATCTTCGAGTCGTCTGTCTTGTTGTTGAAGTGTTGCCCGTGACAACACTCCAGTGCCTAAAATAGGTGTGTCGATAACAGCCAGTATGAATTTCAAAGTTTAAATGAAAAATGTGATCGCATGTTGTATTATGAAGAATAACAATGTCCTTTTGTTGTGCGTCCTTCCAAAATGGCATATGTGAATCATGTGTGTATATAGTACTTTTTACTTTACAAACCTACATGTTACAAAGCAAATATTTAGTTCCTTTGTTAATAATCAATTTGGCGGGTTTAATTTTTTTCTACAAAATTCGAAAATTAAGTAATTTGACTCATAAATAATATAAACGGTGTTAATTAATTTAAGAATACAAGGAAAACGCTTAAGTCCCGTCGCGATGATGAATGAGCTTTTTTGTAAGTTTTAAGTTTAATTGGGTTCTATTTACTTATCAAGTGCCTTTAGAAGTCATTGTTGGTGATTGTTGTCAAGTTTCTATTTTAACTTGTAAATTGTTATTATAAACCTAAAAAAATCATAATAAAACCTTTATTCTATGGATTCTGGCTATTTTTTTTCAACTTTTTCTTTCGAAAAGCAATACATCACCATAACCTTAATGTCCACGTGAAATATGAACGTTGTAGTCCCACCCGTTTGGTCAGTATCGGCCCAAATGTCACGAAAATATTGCACTTAAAATCGAAAGAAATCGTACAAGTACGATATTCATGTGAAATATTTCTTCGATTTTACCCAAAAACAATACACTACTAAGTTCAGAGATTTCGAAGGTCCCCTCCAATTTTCATCAAGATCGGACATGCCGTTTGCCTGGTAGAGAGTTAACAAACAGACAGACAAAAAAAAAAAAAAAACACACAAGCTAAATTTTTTGGGGGTCAGTGAAATTGAAGTCTTCGCTTCGCTCATCCAATTATGTTACGAAATGTATTTTAAAATTGACATCAATGAAAACATTATAGAATTATTAGAAACGTGTAACCGATTAGGACCGAGCTTTTTTTCTTTACACGGAGTATGAAGTATGGTTATACTTTTCTTTCCACCACTATGCAAGGTTGTCAACAAACAAACTCGAAAGTTAGCAAAATAATATAATTATGAATATCTTTCAAAACTTTGGATATGCACATCCTTAATCTTTCTTTTACTTGTAGGGAGACTCTGGTGGTCCAATGGTTGCATTGATTGGCGGTGTCAAGCTGCTGGTCGGCATGCCATCATTCGCCGTTGGTTGTGCCTACCCCAACTACCCTGCAGTATACACCCGGGTGCCTCAGCTGCGCACATGGATTCAGCAGAAAACACTGGTGTAACTTTACTTTCTGAAGTTATTGCAAGAACAATGTACTGAATATTCGATATGGGCAAGTTGTAATTTTGGGAAATAAATAAAATAAATAATACGTCACTTATACTTGTTGAATAGTAGATGAATAAAACATGTTCCAGGATAAAATTGTTTCATTTATTTAAACATAATTTTGGACCTAAAATACTTTGAACCTTACAAAGATAACATGAAAATATTTCCTGTGACTATTAAACTTATTTAAACGTTCATTAGAAGCAAGATACATCTTTACAAATTTCATGTTATATCAAATTAACAAATACATAAATTCGTATTTAGAGTCTACCAACTTTATCACAAGACTAATTCTCACCGGGGGACATTAAATTTAAAACAGACTTACGCCATCGACAAGCGAATAATGACCAATTAGACCGGCATATTTATGAAGGAAACACCGATCAATCAAGCTGGACACGTTTCCACCCGCGGATAGCGCCAGAATCGTCAACAAGGCTAATTCTGAACAACTTCATATGTATTATCTGCCTCGTTGTTATGACGGCTCCAAAAGTACCATTTACACAATTCTAAACCAAGAACTGATGGACTTAGGTCCACATCAGAAGTTATAAAAACTTCTGTCTTTAGTGGAAATCGAACCCAGGTTTTCTGCATCGGAGCAGAGCCTCTAACCACAAAACCAACAAACCACACATAATAAGGACAGGTGCAAGAGTACCACAATTAGGGAGCGAAGCTCTTTAATGAACAGATCGTCGAAGAAGATAACAAAAATAAAACTATTCAAAGTGTCATGACAATTGTGGTGGAGGTGCCGGGTAGGATTTGGACTAAAAACGGTTCGTTGCCTGTTCGCGCATTAAGGGTGCAGGCGATTAATCATCATATTTAAAACTTTCTTAGGTGCTAGCCTATCACCCCCTTTCCAAAAAAATCACCCAAAACATTATTGTATAATCCTTGTTGCAGAGCATTGCTGGAAAAAATCGTGTCGATCAGACGTCGTTTGGTTTTTATCGACAGACAAACAGAAAAGTCAAGTTGATATGGGAGCCTTAGAGAATGCTATAAAAATAGGTGCGAGTGATATTTAATGATATACTTTTTTACATTTGATCCATTAATTAATTGAACTTAATATCCTTTCCAAATTCGTTAAAAAAATAGTTTTGTTGTAATGCATTGTTGTAATAATTCTATTTCAAATACTTACTTGACTCTCGTTCATTGTTTTCTGCATCTATGTAATTAGATTTATTTGGTTGTTTATTTGTAAATCAGTTTTTAAACTGAATTCGATAGACGTAAAATAAATAAAAATAAATAAATAAAATTCATAAAATAAATAAAAAAGCATTGTAGAGATGAAGGCGAAGCATCTCCAACGTTGTATATTGTCATGTTCAGGGTAGTAACTACCCTTGTTACTGAAATGGTTTCATTGCTTATTGCTTATGACGAGACAGTGATTGCATTACAATGTCACAAGTATAAGGAAGTCGTGCTTGTTGTTGCAATGACCATTGCGCGCATGTATGACATACGTATGTTGCTGACAGTTTGATTATTTGTTGGTTAATGTGGCAATACCGGGTGTATTTGAATTGCTGGACTTAGCATTGTGACATGAGCTAATAGACTTGCACGCGCTCTTTCTCGTGAAACTTAGTGGCGACATAGTGCTGACTTTGCATTTCGACACTGCAATAACTGCTAATTAATTTGGATTTTGGAATCAACTCGGTGACTGAAGAGACGAAAGTCCGGTGGAGTCGGGGAGTTACAATTTGACCAGCAAACGAACAAGTCGTCTTCGAGAGCGAGTTCAATGGGTATCTGACGAAGATAATAATTGTCAAGAAGAGTAATTCGTTTGCAGTGCATTAAGAACAACGAGTATCAAATGGATTAGCCGATCAATTGGCAAGAAGTCAGAAGAAGGTAGAACATCTGCACTCCCACGTCCGGGACTGAGTCACGGCTGATCCAGGACCAAACCAGAGAGGGGGGGACTTAAAGTAAGACATGGTTTCATTACTAAAAGGTCAAGTCACTCGCTACAAGGGGGTTCGAACTCACGTTCAATCAGGTCGAATGCACAAGCTTAACTTAACAGGCAAATTAGGGATTGGAAAAAATTTTTTTTGTAAATACCCAAGTTGCCCTTCCTTCTTTTGTTAGATTATGAAAAACAAAAAAATGTCAATGTGAGTTGACTCATCGTCGGTTTTGGACAAACCCTTCAAACTACCCAAAATCCTTAATATCGTAGTTAGTGACCAGATAGGTCGGGCTAAACTTGTTGGAACCCTCCTGTGTACATTCCAGGCCAAAGGTTTTTCAAGTAGCAACGAATTTGAATTTAATGCAAAACAGAGTTATTTAACATTCGGCGCCCCAGCCGGCATCTGGATTTTCGTTATCTGTCAAGTGTAACTACATGAAATTACCTCTTTGTTTTTTTTTTCGTCTGCAAGAAGAGTGGGATAGAAAAGGTGTATTCCAAACATATCCCATAACCCAGAAAAAGAATGGGTGGGTAGTTTTTGTATATACGCCAACGTTGACCACCCCAAATTAACCACTGGTTTCAAAAGACTTGTGTTTCCAGATCCCTAAGTTTACTGTTAGTTTAGTTTTACAGTTTAAAATAAGGTATACCTAATTGCTAGCCCGTCCTTAAATAAACCAAAATTAATAATTTTTGAAAATCTAGCCATGAAAATCGAAGTGGCGATATAGGTGATTTAAATAGAACATCTACAACCACAGACAAACCTTTACAACATTTACAAAAATCTGATTTTTCAAGAGGTGTTTGTGGACAGTTTGTGTATAGTTAAAGGGGTATTTAACCGCTAAACTCAAAAGATATATTTAATTCCGGCTAACTAGTAATGACATAAGCAATTAACAGAAAAATTATTGGGACCATCATGACCTACCAAAAAATTGTCAAACATGACATTTTTCGAGCTAGGTTCCATCGGCAAAATCTCCCATAAGAAATAACATGAGGACGATATTTATGCCCCGTGACCTTGGAGGATTTTGATCCAAAAAAATATTGTCCATCATTGACATACTCTACAGCCTTTTCTGTAAATTATCTATAGTTTGTTTTGTAATTTGGGCAAGTAATTAGGTCAACATATGCTGACTACCAAGATGGGGTTTGAATTTTTAATGCATATTTGTGCGTGTTTGAGGGTATATTTGGCACCGTTTCAAGATACGTTGTAAAAAATGGGCATTGTGGATTGGTGCTATGCTCTAGAATCTATGTGGACCAAAAAAGAAACAGGTTAAAGCCTATTAAAGAAATTTCCCAAACACCAATTCTCGCAAATTTCTGGATCAAAAAAATTGAAAAATTGATGTTTAATCACAGGTGCAAGATGTAATTTTTTTAAATTTCATTTTAGTTTATTATTGTGTTATAGAACATGTGTTAAAAATATTTTTTTGAGTGAATAGGACAAACGTCGCCAACTAGCAAATAGCTGTCCGCTCGGCCGGGAAGAATCCGATGTATATCAGACTTTACATAGTTGTCTATAAATCATATGCCTACATGGACAGCCTTGTATTCTTAGATTATCAAAATACTAGGATCATTCCACAAATATGGTAAATTTAAGCCATTTTTACGAGGGATATTGAGAGAAGGAGCTATGCCACATGGAAAAATTTAAGTTAAGAAAGGAATAGCTTTATTTCTAAATATAAACTTGGGAAAAAGTAATATATACATTAATTAAGACATACCAGTTTAAACTACTGGATCTTTGCAAAACTTATTTTTTACCTGAAGCATAGCTAAGGTCACAGTTCCTGAGGAAGGGTTTTGTTGTAATGCATTGTTGTAATATTACTATTTCAAATATTGACTTGACTGTCGTTCATTGTTGTCTGCATCTACGTTATTAGATTTATTTAGTTTTCCTCCTTTGTAAATCAGTTTTTAAATTAATTAAGATAGACGTTAATAAATTAATAATAAATACATAAAATTCATAAAATAAATAAATAAAGCATTGTCGAGATGAAGGCGAAGTATCTCCAACGTTGTTTATTTTAGGCTGTGTATACAAGATATTAAAGTGACAAAAATAAAGTTCCTTATGGTCAAGTTGTTGATCTGACTCCTATTCGTCGGTTTTGGACAAACCCTTTTTACTACCCAAAATCCTTAAAATCGTAGTTAGTGAACAGATTGGTTGGGCTTAACTAGTTAAAACCCTCCTGTGTACATTCCAGGCCATAGCTTTTTCATGTTGCTGCAAATTTAAATTTAATACAAAACTGAGTTATTCAACATTCGGCGCCCCAGCCGGCATCTGGATTATCGTTATCTGTAAGTGTAACAACAAGAAAAACCTCTTTGTTTTTTTTTCGTCCGCAAGAAGAGTGGGATAGAAAAGGTATCTTCCAAATACATCCCATAACCCAGAAAAGGAATGAGTGGTTTCTGTATATACGCTGCCGTTGACCACCCCAAATTAACCACTGGTTTCCAAAGACTTGTGTTTCCAGATCCCTAAGTTTCCGGTTAGTTTAGTTTAACATTTTAAAATAAGGTATATCTAATTGCTAGCCCGTCCTTAAATAAACCAAAATTATTATTTGTGAAAATCTAGCCATTAAAATCGAGGTGGCGATGTAGGTGATATAAATAGGACAACTGCAACCACAGATAAACGTGTACAACATTTACAAAAATCTGATTTTCCTAGAGGTGTTTGTGGACAGTTTGTGTATAGTTAAAGGGGTATTTAACCGCTAAACTCAAAAAATATATTTCATTCATGCTAACTAGCAATGAATTAGCAATTAACAGAAAAATTATTGGGACCACCTTGACCTCCCAAAAAATTGTCAAACATGACATTTTTCGAGCTAGGTCCCATCGGCAAAAATCTTCCAAAGAAATAACACGGGGACGATATTTATGCCCCGTGACCTTGGAGGATTTTGATCCAAAAAAATATTGGCCATCGTTGACATATTCTACAGCCTTTTCTGTAAATTCTCTATATTTTGTTTCGTAATTTGGGCAAGTATTTAGGTCAAAATAGGCTGATTAATAAGATGAGGAATGATTTTGGAATGCAAATTTTTGCGTGTTTTAGGGTATATTTGGGTACAGTTTCAAGACACGCTGTAAAAAGATGGGCATTGTAGATTGGTACTACGCTCTAGAATCTATGTGGACCAAAAAGAAATAGGTAAATGCCGATTAAAGAAATTTCTCAAAACACCAATTTTTGAAAATTTCCGGATCAAAAACATTGAAAAATTTATGTTAAATCACAGTAACAAGATATAATTTTTTAAATGTCATTTATATTTATTGGTGTGTTAAAGAACATGTGTTAAAAATAATTTTTTGAGTGAACTGGACACACGTCGACAGCTGGCAAAAAGCTGTCCGCTCGGCCGGGAAGAATCCGATGTATATAAGACTTAACATAGTTGTCTTTGAAGCATATGCCTACATGGACAACCTTTCATTCTTAGATTATCAAAATACTAGGATCATTCCACAAATATGGTCAATTTTAGACATTTTAACGAGGGGCATTGAGAGAAGGTGCTATGCCACATGGAAAATTTTAAAATAAGAAAGGTTTTGATGTTTAAACTGCTGTCTTAATTTTTTTATAAATAAATTTATTTCTAAATATAATCTTGAAAAAAAATTTGTTTACAAAAATTGAGACATAACAGTTTAAACTACTGAAACCTTGCAAAACCTAATTTGTTTACCTTAATTTTTTTTCTGAAGCATAGCTCCTTCTCTCAATAGGCCCCTCAGTTATTACAGTTTAACTTATTTTGGCTGTGTATATCTTGGGAATCATACGTAATGATAATTAGTACTGGAATAAAAACATATTTAAATTTTGAACGATGAGATTATGTGATTTTTCCTTAGATGGTTGGCGATATGTCAGAAGAAAACCACTGCCTTTTTAATATTAATAAGATGGTACAAAATAATATTTTACTTTTAAATGACGGAAAATACAAATATTTGTGTCAAGGTCATCACTACCTGTTGCCACGTCCAACTCTGCGTTGCGTCAGCATTGAAGATAGGCCTAGCTCCTCCATCTTCTTCTCTCCTGCCACCACTCTTCCCTTCCCACCACATTCAAGTCTCTCCTCACGGTACACTGCGATAGATCGCACATGAACACGGATTGCATATCAATCGGATACAACTGGAAGGAGGAAAAAGTTTCCAAAAAAGTTGTTGAATAGGAATAATCGACTCGGTAAATAATGTAATTTTTTTTTTTTGAATTATTAAAAGAGAATAACTGTTTTTTTACTGCGCCTTTATAGTCTTTATTTTGTATCAGTTTTACAATTTTGCATGCCAACATATACATATTTTTCAGCCTTTTTTACCAGTCGTTTATTTTCGTATGATGCTCTTATGGGTCATTCACACACACACACACCTTTAGTAAGCCCTTTATTTATTTATTTGACGTCTATCCTAATAAGTTAAAAACTGATTAACAAAGGACAACTAAGCAAACCTTATATGCGTCGCGCTTGTTGCTAGTCTGTTTTGACCTTGAGCCACCCGAATCTTGTTACAAAGCAATCTCAAGAGAATAACACAAGATAAAGCAGATTTCCTCAATGAATTTCAATAGTTCCACTTATTTGTTCTATTTAAAAAACAAACATGGTAGTCATACACGAGACTGTTATGTAATTTTTTTATAAAGTTTTAAAAATTACAATTTTCTCAAATTATCGGGATCACCTTCATCCAATATTACGTCTTTGGCTGTTTCACATTTACAAAACTAGGAAAACGCTAAAGTCCCGCCGCGTTGATGGATGAGCGTTTTTGTAAGTTTTTTGTTTGCGTTTTTTTGCGTTTGTTTGCACTTTTCCCTTGCAAGTGCTTTTTGAGTGCATTGTAGATGATTGTTGTCAAGTTCCTATTGTTACTTGTTAATTGGTATTATAAACCTAAAAAAAATCATATTAAAACCTTTATTTCTGGTAATTCTGAGTAACTTTTTCAACGTTTTCTTTCAAAAGGTACTACATTACCATAACCTTAATGTCCATGTGAAATCTGAACGTTGTAGCCACACCCGTTTGGTCAGAATCGGCCCAAATGTGACGAAAATATCGCACTAAAAATTGAAAAACTAATATTAAAACCTTTATTTCTATAGATTCTAGCTAATTTTTTCAATTTTTTCTTTCAAAAGGTACTACATCACCAAACCTTAATGTCCATGTAAAATATGAACGTTGTAGCTTCACCCGTTTGGTCAGAATCGGGCCAAATGTGACGAAAATATCGCATTAAAAATGGGAAAAAATCGTAAAAGTACGATATTCATGAGAAATATTTCTTTGATTGTACCCAAAAACAATACACCTCTAAGTTCAGAAAAAACGAAGGTCCCCTCAAAATTTCATCAAGATCGCTTATGCCGTTTGCCCGGAATCCTGCTAACAAACAGACAAAAATACAAACAAAAAAACAAAAAAACAAAAAAACATTGGAGCTAAATTTTTGGGAGTCAGTGAAATTGAAGTCTTCGCTTCGCTCGCTACGCTCGCTACGCTCATCCAATAATTGCATGAAATGGGGTCAAATAGTTATGCACTTTTCTTGAATAGTTTAAAAAAATTGTCTTTGTTAATTGTTGTTTTTAATCTTGCAAATCTACGTACAATGGATCAATAATTAATTATGCTTCAACGGCATTGGCCAACTTTAACCCTAAACTGTATTGAGGTTAGTTTATTTCCTCGTTCGTTTTTCGGCATTACTTATTGTTCTTGAGTTACAAGACGGACTTATATATAAACTAGACTTCGACAAAATTTGAGCAGTAATTGATTCAGCAATCTTTGAACTTGTCAGCAGGGCAGCGTACAGTCTTGAAGGCTTGTAAGTATACTTCATTATATGGTGCAACAAACAATAAGACAATTTTCAAATTTTCATCATCAACATATTCTTATTCATGGTTAAAAAAATTAAACATTCATAATTGTTTGCGGTTTTTTTTTTTGTTTGTGTGTTGAATGATCTTACTTTGACAATGGATATAAAACCACACTTGCCAAGTTATAACATACTTCAAATTCACATTAAGGATATTTTCAAACGATACAAAAATATTTTACAATCATTTAATACGTGCAATAAATCCAAATCGAAAAACAACTACAAAAATATTACAAAGAGTAATTAATAATGAAAATTTAAAAATTACAATACGCGTTATAATGAAATAAAATGATCTAAAACTTTTAATTGGTTAAGTATTTGTGGTTGATATTATTAACTGTTTAAATGGCTAAAAATTTGTTGTAGATTTCTTGAATTCGGTTAATGGAAAAATATCATCAATACGATCACATGGAATGTTGATGAAATTGTGATTTCTTGTCAAACTAAACATAACCTTAATCACCTAGGCGCACATACATAATCTTGGATAGATTGTGTTAGTAAAAAAAATATATTTAGAGCGCGTCCGAAATGGGGGAATAATGCACCACTCTTCTGACCCGTGCTTGACGGATCCAGTCACAAGCTAATTTGCACTATCTGAGTGATTTTAGATGTGAAAATCGAAGAACACATCACCGACATCTTATTAATTATTATTATGTTTCATGTTCCCGCTCAAAAATCTGAGTTGTTTGTGTTGATCATCGAATAGTAAAATGGATATTTTTAAACCACCCCAAAGGACCAGCTTGGAATTCATATTATTAACAAAATATCACCAGGATTAGCTTATTGAAATGAAACTACCGAGCTCACGTGGACTGCCATGATTCGTTAGTTCCGTTTTTATAACAAAAAATAGCTGCACCACCTGTAAGCTTTCTTATGTGGTGACTGATGCATCAGACAATTTTGAAGACGAGTACTATCAGATTGTATAAATTCCTCAACCATTCAATACAGATTAAACCTCTGAATCATATGAAATAATTTAAGTTACATAAACAATATTGTTTTAATTTTCATCTTTTATCTATCTATCATTCATCCAATCTCCATAAAACTTGCCACGTATCTGTATTTTTTTCACGAGGAAGGTACCTATGCTATCCATTTTGTTGTAACACGTGGTGATCGGTGCCTGCAAAGAGGATACATTCGTTTAAATACATTTCCCACACAACTTCTTGATCAGTTAGCCGGACCGCCTCGATCGAACGCGCATTTGGTCAGGCGCACGCCCCTCCCCTCCTCCAAGCCATCTACGACCTTGTCTGCGAAGATACATCGCCGGAGCTATCTCTCTCGCACTCATTACGCTTATGGTCTAACACACATGCTGTCAACGGCGCTGGACGTTTATAGATATTTTAGTCCTGTGACGAAAATATTTTGGTTTTATGTTTTTAATAGGCCTATTAAGTTTTCAAGTGGTTAATTTCAGTAATCCATAAATAATATTTGTAATCATATTTTGAGAACCAACCTACTCTTATTTTATATTGTTAAACAAATTTATGATAAAGTTATTATTTTTGTAAATAAAATGATAAAAATGTATTTATTTTTAATTAATTTTTTGTGACGTGCTCCGAAAAATCGGGTACTTTACTATCCGGAACCGGAACCGAAACCAAAACCTGGAACCGCACATCCCTAAAACTTGGCACATATATATTTTTTTTTCACGAAGAAGGTTTCTATGCTATCCATTTTGTAGTTACTTTTCCACGTGGTGATCGGTTCCTGCAAAGAGGATACATTCGTTTTTATATATATAGGCTACAACATTCATCCGATCTCCATGAAACTTGACACATATACGTATTTTTCACGGGGAAGGTTTCTATGCTATCCTCCACGTGGTGATCGGTGCCTGCAAAGAGAAAACATTCGTTTTTTCATCCGATCCCCATGAAACTTCGCACATATATAGACTACACCATTCATCCGATTTCCATAAATTGGCGCTATATATGATTTTTCAAAACTTTACGTGGTGATTGGTGCCTGCAAGGAGGATACATTCGTTTTTCATCCGATCTTCATGAAACTTGGCACATATATGTATTTTTCACAGGGAAGGTTTCTATGCTATCCATTTTGTTCTTACTCCTCCACGAGGCGATCGGTGCCTGCAAAGAGGATTCATTCGTTTATATTCATAAAGACTACTTCATTCATCCGATCTCCATGAAACTTGGCACGTATATGTATTTTTCCACGGGGAAGGTTTCTTCAGAGATCGCAGCAACGCAGGTAAGTGTGATTTGCATGAAGGTATACGACGTTTAGATCAAAGGAACAACTTCAATTCACTCCCAAAACTTGAGCCAACTTTTTTCAGGGGATTGTTTTTTTTTCCTTTTGGTGATCTGGTCCTGTGCAAGAGATTCGTCTCATACGCGATCTCGATGAAATTTGAATATTGAATTTTTACAGTAAGGTTCTATGCCACTTCTCCAGGGTAATCCGTTTCTCTGAATAGATCTTGTTTTTATTTTTTCGATTTTCATGCGATATTTTCGTGAAATGGGGGCCAATACTATTCACGGGGTAAAGTTCTATTTTCACCACGGGTTACGGTATGGTGATGATAATATTCTGTGTTTAAACATGATCCAAAGGAAACCGAACCATATAAATAACCATTTTCGATTTTCATAATTGTTAGATGGAAAATTTTTGCATGGAGCCGTTTCTGACAATCTTGGTGGGCTGATCAGTCCTTCAAGGAGATACATTAAGTTTTATACGATACTTTTGAAAGAAAGTAATAGTTTTTCCAGAAGTTTACTATGCTACGTTTTGTTGATTATTCTCTGAGGGATCGTGCTGCAACAAGAACATTTGATACTCACAAAACTACTACAACATTCCAATCCCAGAAAATGGAAACGTATGTTTCCACGAGAAAGTTCTTCAGAAGAACGTCACCACAACGCGGAAGGACTTAGCGTTTACTATTAAAAAAAAATTGTGTCATCTTTTTTCCCCCAACACAACCGTAAATGCGAGGGTCTCTTGCACTTATGTAGTGGCAAGTATGCTTCTAAGGCTATATGCATAATTTTAATTAAATCATTTTCATAACAATGGAAAATTCTTTTTTAGTAGAATTGTCACCTTGTATCGTTTTCAAAAATATATATGTTCACTGTTTTCGCATCAAAAACATATTTTGAAGAAATACTATTTGTTATTATACACATCAAAACATTGTGAAATTCTATGAGCGCTAAGGTCAATAAGGAAGCTCCACGTTGCTTGAAAATCGTTACACACATAACAAAAACTTGTAAAAATACAGCCAAACCTTACACACTCAAACGAAATGAGATCTAAACAAGAGGTCGCTGGCGCGATCTCTGGCAGTGCCTCCTTTCCGCCTCATGTACCTATCTGGTAAAAGTTTGACTGATGCTTGTTGTTTCCAAAGAAAGCGAAGTAATTAAACTTAATTATTTTCAAATGAACTTAAACAAAATTCGAATGAAATAAAAAACTGAACACACTCAAAATATCAGTGCGTTAAAATATAACAACTTTGTCAGGAACTTTTAATGAAAACAAAAGTATGATGCTAGCCGATACGATTATACAAATAAAATTCATTTCATAATTCGATTTAATACATCCTTGGGTTAAGATTTTTCTCTGTAAATGGCCTCCTGCCGTTTACTGTAGGGCGCGATCAATTATAAGGCATACATTTTATAATAAACTTGGAACTTTAACCGGCAGAAAACATTTGCTTTTCAGATAGGCCTACGAAAAAAAATGTGAAAATAATTTAAATAATTAAGCGAGCGAAGCAAGCGTTTCCATTCGACTCTGCCGGAAAAAATATTCAGTAGTTTTGTTTTTTGATTTGTTGTTTTGTTGATTTTTTGTTTTTTTTTTGTTTGTGTGTCTCGCCATAACGTTTGAACGGAGGCTCGGATCGAGTTAAAATTTTGACGATCCGCAAGCTTCGTTCTTGATTGAATGCCATAAGTTTTGTGGCAAAATCGTTCAAAAAGTTAAAAAGTGTATAATCGATTTTTTTTTTTAAAAAACTAAATGGCGACAAAATCTGAGGTGGCCAAATCATTTTGAATGTCCGTCCGGTCACGAATATGTTAATTTTATTTTGATCCGATAAGTAGTGTAAATGGAAATTACATTATAACAAAGTACCGTTATCATGGCAACGGAAAGTCGCACAGCTTTTTTGGCTCATATGATAGCGGTCGAACGGAGGTTCGGATCAAGTTGAAATTTGGACCATCCACAAGTTTCGATTTAAATTGAATGCCATTAGTTTTGTGGCAAAATCGTTCAAAAAGTTATAGAGTTACATTAAATTTAATCAAAGTTTTTTTTTAACTAAACGGCGACAAAATCAGAGGTAGCCAAATCATTTAGATTGTCCGTCTGCTCACGAATATGTTAATTTTATTTTGATCCGATAAGTAGTGTAGATGGAAATTACATTTAAACAAAAGTAACGTTACCATGGCAACGAAAAGTCGCACGAAGCTGGAGCTTTTTTGGCTCATGATTGCGGTTGCACGAAGATTCAGATCAGGTTTAAATTTGGACAAGTCACAACTTTATATAAATAATTTTTTGTAGGATGCCCGCTGTTGGGCATACACAACAGATTTAACCGGTGTGACCATCTTCAGGTGATAAACTTTAGGTATATTGCAGATAGGACAATTGGGAAGGGATGTTCGAGGGCTATTTAAGAGGACTTAATCCCTTGCAATCGCATTAAAACTGAGGAAAACTTCGGAAAAAAACTACAGTCAGGATTGCCGGTCGCGACGGGATCCGAACCCGGGACCTCCCGATTCTGAGTTCAGCGCTTAGCGCTCGAGCCAACACTGTCGGTGAAATTTATGACATATAGCTCATCATTTATACCATTCCAAGACTGAACTTTGCACAACGCGCTATAGGGACACCAGGCAAGGTAATAAGCTCCATGACTAGATCTATGAAAAAGAGCATTTATAGTCTGAATATTTAGCATTATTTTTTCCAAATTTAGCATTTTGTAGCATTAATTTTCTTCTATTCACCAAAATCCCAAATGTGGGGAGTTCTTTGTATTTTTAATGGGGAATGAATTTAAATTACGCTTTATAGGAACATTTAATTCAATGTAGTCATTTTTAACGTTAGAATACAATGCTAAACCAATTCTCAATTGTTTAATACCTTATTTTTAGTAAATTTAGCATTTTGTAGCGATTTTAAGAATTAATACTCACTGATTTAGCATCAATAACCTAAAACGCTAAATTTCCATGCCTCTACCCATGACCTATGCCCCCAAACTGACGTGAGCCTGCAGCCTTGCACCAACTATATGAAACCTGTGGAGCAGGTCGAGTGGATACGCAGGGTTATCTCACACATAAAGGAATTCAAGACTTGTTCAAGAATACTCGTTAGATTTAATTATTGGCAAGACAAGTTGTGATACAGTTACTTGACGTTTTACAAATGTTGACAGAGAGGACGGAATTCTAGGCGAGCAAAATAAAGCTTTGCCTGCCCTCTAGCGGGTAATGCGGGAAAAAGCGTGAAGCGCCTATCCTAGTGTTCTGGTCGGCCGGCAGAGTGCGTCGCCGTTTCATGTTATCTGAAAGAGCGCCAACTTCAACACTTCCCCTCGAGATGAGAACGGAGATTCTGCAGTCCCAGCATCCGAAGGCATTTCGTGTGCTTCGGTCCAGGCAGTCCCTTTGTTAGTACGTCAGCTGCCATGTCCTCGGTCGACCTGTACTCGACCTTCACAAGTCCATTTTCCAACACTTCTCTGATGAAGTGGTGGCGCACATCTATGTGCTTCGTTCTTCGGTGATAAATGGGGTTATCTGATAACTTTCGAGCCCTATTGTTGTCGCTGAATATTTTTATTTCGGCTAATTTCTCAAAACCGAGTACTACGAGGAATCGCTGAAGGTATAGGGCTTCCTTAGCGGCTTCGGTGAGAGCCATATACTCAGCCTCAGTCGACGATAGGGCCACTGTTCTCTGCTTCCTTGATTCCCAGGAAATCGGACAACCGCTCAGGATAAAAGCATACCCTGTATAGGATCTCCTGTCGTTCGAACAGTTCCCCCAATCTGTGTCCCCGAAATCAACCAAACTTCCAGCTGATTTCTCGAATCGTAGACCGATGTCCGCCGTTCCCTTCAAGTACCGCAGAACGCGTTTCGCCGCGATCCAGTGAGTTCTGTCGTAGCAGGAATTGTATTGGCTTAGATCGTTGACCGCTCGGGCTATGTCAGGTCTAGAGCAAACAGCCAAATACATCAGTGCCCCTATTAGTTCTATAAACGGCAGTTTCTCTTCCCCTGGTTCGGACTTCTCTTCGTTCCTCTTCAGCTTCGTGCCAGGGTCCAACGGCGTAGATACAAGTTTCGACTCCGACATTCCGTAACTTTCTAGGATGTCGTTTACATTTCCTCGCTGGTTCATGGGTATTTCTTTAATGTCTCTGACGAATTCTATTCCAAGACAGTATTTCACTTCTCCCAGATTTTAAACTTCGAATACCTTCGATAGATGATAGATGATCGTTTCGGGATGCGACTAACATGTCATCCACGTATACCATAACGATCAGGATGTTTTCTCCTTGCCCGGAGAAAAATTTGCAAGGGTCGGCAGCAGATTGCTTCAATCCAAATTTCGTTAGTTGTTCGCTCAATGCTGCATGCCAGCGACATCCGGCCTGACGCAGACCGTTAAGCGCCTTATTTAAAGGCCCAGTCCTGTCTAGAATTCGTGACAGCTATGTTTGTCGCTGCACTGTTCTAAGTACGTAGCAAAAAAAATTTTGAAATCGGTCAAATAATATAGGAGATATTGACATTTGAGCTGACTAGCGCTTGGACCACGTGTGACGTCACTTGGGGGAGAGAAACGAGCTCGGCCGGCCGGCAGCTCTACCGCCTACCCTCAGTCACAGCGATGTCTGGTTCTAGGCCGTATCGTTTTGAGCCGCGCTACACGGAAGAAGAGTACAGTACGATCACACAAACACACACTTTGGAAAATAAACATATGGAAATTCTTCAAGGAAGAAATAAGAGTGTTAATTGGTGCAAATGTGGCTAGTGTATGGTTGGTAATGAAATCGGATGCTGAATCAATTTGCTGCACCAAATCTTTCTTAATTTAATAAATACTTTGCGTCAAGACTCGCACTGTATTGTGTACCAAGAAGCGTTCGATTCTGTGGTACTTAATTTGCATACTTTGAGAACTGCTCGACAGAATTTAATGTAGGCCTATCATGCAAAATCAGCTGATCAAAAGAAACAACTAGAAATCATGAATAACAAACTTTGGAGCATTTTTCATACCGTCAATTTGTTTTCTGGATTAACTCTTGGCAAAAAATTGGACAACATAGACGAGTCGTCTTACCTTCATGTGTTGTAAAGTCAATTCAAGGAGAATATCCGGAGGCTGACGGTGTTTACGTTGGCTTCAAAACTGCTGCGGGCGTAGTTGACGAGTACTTTGAGTAAAATAAGTTTATTATTGTAATTTAATGTTATCTTATACTGTTCATTTTCTTACTGTGACTGTCTAATAAAATACACTTGGTTCAATTGAATTTAACCATTTTGTTAGTTATTGGGTAAGACAGCGCTTCCTTTACTTCCTATACCAATGTCCGGTATAATTTTTTTTGTGAAGTGCGTATTATCCAAACCAATGTGAATATCAACATTGAAAAAAACAAAACAAAAAACCGTTGTGTTGCACCATTAGCTAATATTCACGTACATCCTACAACGATTTTGACGGGCCATGTCGATAACAGAGTTGTATTACAATTTAGAGAAACGAGAATAGCGTGCTCTTTGTTTGACTTCCTCCACACTCGGTTTAGGAACTGTCGCAACATTTTTGGGGACAATGGCGTCGTAATCATTGGTTTCTTCAAAGGTATCGAATTCCATTATCTTGTCGACAAGTTCATTTCGCCAAGTTGTTCTTGAAGACTCGTAAGTTTTTACTAAAAGCCAATCTTTTTGAGCCTTTGAATATCGTAGGTATTCTCCTTCGCATTGTCTCCCGATGTAATCATTATGGTCAAGAATCGCTAACATTCCTCTAGTAACCATTCCCTCGTAAGGATAATGTGTCCTCTTTGGCAAATATTTCAGTCAAAGATTGTGGTAAGATTCCAATGCACCTGTAACAATATAGGGACTGAATATATGGTTTTTAAGCATAAGCCCGCTTTAAGGACATAGTTATTGATTCATAGCAGTTGTCGAAAAAGTTTGCCCCGACTGGGGTTCGAACCCAGAACCTCCGGCTTAACGTGCCATAGCTCTACCAATTAAGCTATCGGGACCACAGAACAAACCTTTAGGAAACTGCTATTTGTTGTGACTGTTGATTTGTAGCTTAATTGGTAGAGCTATGGCACGTTAAGCCGGAGGTTCTGGGTTCGAACCCCAGTCGGGGCAAACTTTTTCGATAACTGCTATGAATCAATAAATATAGGGACTATTTGAGAATCTGGTATCCAGACAGTCTGCCTCTTCCTATCTTTTATTATTGGCTTGTTGGGGGGGGGGGGGGGAGGGGAGGGGTTAAACCTGAGATATTACACGTCAACAAACGAACAGAATTTCTAGAAAAACATTCAATTGAGTGGCCGCTGGCCGCTCACTTCACGAATGACGACAATCCCGAAATGTTTGCAAATGGTTTCACGTATTCACCAATCAACTTCAAGTAATTGAATTCAAACCAGAAGTTAGCTAGAAATCACGCGAAATCTCCAACACACAGTCTTGCACTCACTATGGAACTGACTGCACTCGGGACGAAGAAAAAATGAATACTTCTCAATTTGTTTTATTAACACTTCGGAATTGATTTGTGAGAGATAAGTTGCAGATGTGATGCCATTTGTAGTCGCCACACACACATACACGGCCGAAACTCCCCCCCCCCTCACCGTTCAAAACATCAACGTTGCACTTGGCAATAATATTCACATGGAGTCTCTTCGTATTTTACTTTTCGCTGTTGACATATTAAGGAAATAGAATTATGGAAAAGCAGCTTTTAATATAATATTGTTTTAACGAGAAAAATATATTCCAAAAGAATATGCTCTTCTCTTATTAGGTAGGTAACTTGAATCGACGCGTACTGTTTGGTCAACCCTAAATTCGTACTCTTCCAAAACCAATTATCACGTTTAATAAATCCGACATATTTGTATAGTTTAAAGGTTATATATATATGTTATGACTCCTAATGTGATAACGACACATTGGAAGTGTGTTTAGAAAAAAAAACAGACAATGAACTCTTAAAAATAAATTTACTGTTAACACAATTAAAATTACGCCTTAACGCTTCAAAACTAATAACATTGTAAATCATAGGCTATTATATCACACTTGTGACTATACCTTATTGCTAATATTCATTAATATAGAAGATTATTTTATAATTTTTCTTTTCAACCAATAATATTGTAAATTTACACACAGATTAATTACAGTAGTAAAAACCTCCATGCTAAATCTCGTTGTTAAATGTTTCAACCTTCTACATTAAATAAATTCATTTGTCTTTCCGCGCTGAAAAATCTCAAAGCACTCTGTAAATCAAACTTGCATTTAAGAACAGTTACAACCCTCACAAAAATATGAAATTTTAAGGAGTGATGAAGGGTTCTTTTGGGTTCATGCCTGTAAAGTTTCGTTTACATCAGGTAATATCTTCTATCTCAAAAAAATGCGTAGGTCTTGACGTGCGCTTAATATACGTACACGGATAAAAACAAATTAAATTCAACTTGCATTCAAGAACACTTACGCCCCTCACAAAAGTATGAAATTTTAAGTAGTGATGCAGTTCTTTTTTGGAATCATGCCTGTAAAGTTTCGTTTACATCGGTTAATATTTTCTGCCTCAAATAAATGAGTAGATCTTGACGCGCGCTAAATGTACACGGATCTGAAAAAAAAATAAGTTAATTAAACTTGTATTTAAGAACACTTACGCCCCACAAAAAGATAAGAAATTTAAAGGAGTGATGCAGGATTCTTTTTAAATCATGCCTGTGAAGTTTCGTTTACATCGGTTAATACCTACCTCAAATAAATGCAGAGGTCTTGACGCGCCCTAAATGTACACGTATCTGACTAATTTCTGTCACACGTGGGTTCGCAACTAATGACGTCATGAATTTGTTTTTGGTAGTATTCTATCAACAAACAATCGAAGCTTCAGGTATGTAAGTTTCGTTGTGATAACGCAAAATTGATAGCAGACTTTTGATGAAAAACTATCGCGATGTGTAAAATGTCAAAATTTTACGGCTGACTAAACTTGCATTTAAGAACACTTACGCCCCTCACAAAAGTATGAAATTTTAAGGAGTGATGAAGTGTTCTTTTTGAATCATGCCTGTAAAGTTTCGTTGACATTGGTAATATCTTCTAGCTCAAATAAATGCATTGGTCGTGACGCGCTCCAAATGTACACAGATACATACATATATAAACTTGTTGCAAACCTATTCGCGGTTAAAACCTAACCAGGTAGCAGCACGGTCGTATGCCAACATGGCCGTTCAAAGGCAGATAAAAACACGGGCTGCATAGGGAGCAAGTGTGTTTTTCATGCTTTAAAGCATAATATTTCATTGTAAGCGTCAGTTCTAGAAGAATTTCCACTCTCCAGTAGTTGGGTACGATGGGGTAGAACAATCACTATATTTTGTAACCCTCAGCTGAAAAATAACTAGCAAAATAAGGAATTTTATCTCGTTATTTGAAGACGTGTATTTTCAGTAATTTTAACTTGATGGCAATACCGCTAATGTATTATGATTATTGGCCTTTACTTAGGCATATATGATATGTAATATAATATTATATCACAAATTATTTATTCTCCCCCGCCCAACAGAAGTAATTTTTTGTGGGTTCCTCGCGAATAAATTATCAAACTCGATTTGTTATTAAATTTGTGTTTCGTCACGCCATTGGAACCTCTTAAAACATTGTCTCACATTTGACCCCCCCCCCCCCCCCCAAATGTGGCTAAAAATTTAAAGTTTTAAGTTATATGGATGGCACCGGCCTTCACTAAACTTTATATATAGGCCTACTATTATTAATACGCAAAGTAAATTAACTAATTATATTACTTGAATTGTTTTGTTGTTGTTTTGGTTGAGATTATGAATAATATAAGCATAAAATAATAATATTATGAATAATAAATAATTAAGTCTACGCATAAATATTTGCTGTTCACAGCAGCAGTTGGTACAAATCTCTTAGCATATAAGAATAAAAAATCAAGGTAGGATAGTTTACATTTAATGCGCTGCACAAATTTAAAAACTATAATTATGGACATATAATATTAATAATAAATAATAATTACAAAAATTCCATATTTTATCTATACCAATTATCAATTATACCATTAATGAGACTTGCATAATATTCTATGGTTAATAAATAAATAAATTTTATTTAGAGTCTACCCACTCAGTTATATAACTGATTTTCAGTGGGGGACTTTAAATCAAAGCGACCAAGCCAACCCTGCAGGCCCCGACGCAATCGACGAGTGAGCGATAACCAACCAAAGATCGATATTTTAATAGGAAATATAGCAATCAGTGGTATGGACAGTGCGAACACCCGCGAATCAACGCCAGAATCAACAAGGCCGATTCAGAACAACTCTGAAATTTATTATGTGCTTCGTTGTTAGGACGGCTCCAAAGTCACCGTTTACAAACTCCTAAGACAAGAACTGATGGACTTAAGTCCAAATCAGAAGTTAAAAAACTTCTGACTTAAGCGGGAATCGAACCCTGGACCTTCTGCATTGGAAGCAGATACGCTAACCACAAGACCAACGAGCCACACAGTATCATTGGGTTTAGAATGTTAAACCCAAAGACGGTACATAGCTCTTAGCCAACTTTGGCCCTATACCGCCTACAGCACATCATTGTAATAAATTAATTACCATTATGGTTTATCGTTTATCGGTTGGTGGTATCCATGAAACTGATGAAAGTTGTGAAAAATGTGTCTCAAGGAATAGGAAGAGAACTTCCATCGAACCCACACTATTGCACGGAATTATATACTTATTCAGACTTTTTGTTTCATTACACATCTCAAAAATGTGTATTACTAATTTTATGACCTCTCTTGCTTGCTAAATAATAAACATGATCGAGTAAATTCATTCTGGAGTTGACCGTGACGCTACAATATTGCATTGGATGCCGCTATATGCAGCCGCCCGGTATCTGCCTTGGAGCAGTTCTCCACTTGACTGCCAGATGTCAGCCACTTTGCTTTTAAACGCGAATAAGGCCGCATTCGCGCCCTACAAAGGGCTAAGCTCATCTACCCTTCTACATTTGCGCATTCTTAATTCATAAACGTACAGTGTCCCGTCACAGCATCCTTGAAAAGCTTGTCAAAATAGAATTGGAAATTATTAATATTAACGAAGTTCATCCTAGCTCTTTTTTTCTAATTAATTTAAACGTAATATCATGCAAATTCTATTTTGCCAAGCTTTTCAAGGATGCTATTTCGGTACACTACGTTTATAAATAAGGAATGTGCAAATGTGAAAGGGTAGAGGAGCTTGGCTCTTTTTTAGATATCATTTTTTTTAGTGTGTAAGGTTTGGCTGTATTTTTACAAGTTTTTGCTATGTGTAGGATCTCATTACTTTTTCAAGTTCCATTGCAAAATTATTTGTTAAAATATAATAATTTTATCAAAGTTGATTTAATTTCTATGGTATTTCCAATTAACAATAGGATGTAAAATATCTAGTGGTCCAAAGACTTACTTTTTGCAAACAATGTAGTCGAACATTGTCAAGTTATTATAGTTACTTGTTGATTATATTCTTGTATAAGGCTTATATTGAAACCTTAATTGGAAGCCTTCCAGCAAACTTTTCAACTTTTTCTTTCAAAAGACCCTATATCACTATTACTATAAAGTCCATGTAAAATATGAACGTTGTAGCCCCACCCGTTTGGTCAGAATCGCGGGCCGATTGAAACTGACGAATTAGACCGTAATAGTTGTAGCAGTAGTAGAGCATGTTTCAAGCCATTTTTTCACCAAGAAGGAATGCTCGTACCCCAACCAACTTTGGCATGTGTTGTACTATAATCCCCTCGATGTTGATAGTTTTTAAGTTTACATCACGATTCGTGACTGCTGGGTGACACCTCGAAATCCCCCTAACTCTGCTTGCTGTATAAGGTGCTTGAGTGTGTGGCGCACCGCGGCTTGGCTGCGGCGCCCTAACGGGCACCTATATCGAACTTGAAGGTTCATCACAGAAAGTATCATTCTTCTCTTGTTCGTTCAACCAGAGTACAACCATGATGCAGCTGAGTATCTGTGTGCTGCTGGTGGCTGTGATGGGGACAACAAAGGCACAAACACCCAGTAAGTATATAAACTTAATAGGGAACCTAAGTGGGCGTTGTCCGGTTTTCTCCGGTCAGCGTGGTATAGGCGATTAACCCGTGCTAAATGTTTCGTAAGCGATAGCGCGAGAACCCGACCACAGACCGGAATTATATTCATACTGTAAGAAACTATAATCTTTCCTCTTTGCGTGGATATACATAACTCTGCTCTATCACAAATATTAATGACATTTGTTTTGAGTTGAAGTGAACTCTACATTTACACTGTTGCCAAACCTTCCAAACTGCTCATGAAAAAGCACGTAAAAACATTTTGTCCGTGGCATCAGCATAACATTTGGTATCCGACTTGTTTTAGTGGCTACTGTGAGGTCACTGGGTTGTACTAGATTATACATACTAATAAAATATCCTTTAATGTGCCAACAAAATCTTGAATACGAAGTACATTTAGCAACCATGGACAGGCGCGTGGTATGCGAGGATGCCACAGCTGCACACAACGTGGCTGCGTCTCGCTTAGGTTGCCGCTCAGTCAGAGTACATTTGCGACAGCGCGCAAACATGAGTCCATTTAACTCATAATAGTTTGAATTTAGGAAGCGTCATCGAGCAAAAGTAGAATGCCATCATCTTCTTTACAAAATTATGCATCTTGTGATGTTATTGGTTTAGATTTCTTTGCGCGAGTCAAAAGATACGGCGAGTTACATTTTCGTACCATGCTAATTCTTATGGCGCTGAGACCAGAGAGAACCAATTTCCTTCCCGCCTTCAAAACTTAGGTTTTCCCTATATACAAGGACGGGCTTTGCTTTTTCTTTATGTAAATTACACCAGGATATTTTAATGATATTTAATAATCTACTTGGAGTGAGTAATTAATGTGTAATGTAGGTATCACTACAAAAGTGTTGTTTATTCCACAAAATCATTAAGAAGTTCATGGATTATATGTTTGACTTGCAGAGTATTATTGTTTGAACTTTTATACTTTAGTTTATTGATTTTCCTGCTCATATCAGTTTCTATACCCGAATATGATATGTACATAAATACAGCTATTTTATAACCAACTATTGCCATACATTGTTAATTTACTGTAAATTACAGACACATTTTCACATGGGCTATTAACCAAACACATTTTATTACCACTTAATCTATAGCATAATGTTGAACTTAAATGACCGTTTATCTCTCTCACACCCAAAATTTATGGTCAATTTTAGGCAATTATTCAAATAACTAGTTTTCTTCTCACATTTTTATGTGTTTTTCCAAATAAAAAAAACTTGTTTTTTAAGGAATTTTTGGGAATTTTTGGGTTTTAAATCTAAGCTTAAATTTTTAATACAATTTGAAACACATTCCCAAAACTAGATTTAAAATAAAATGCTATATTTTGTATTTTTTCTATGGAAATTAATAGCAATACTGAAGATTATAATTTTCCGGGACAAACCAAATTTTTCATGTTTTTAGCCTTTTTTTACAGATAATTAATTTTTATCTCTATTTAAAAAAACTTTTGGTCCTTTTGGGCATGGGGAAATGTATGTAAAAAGTGGGTCAAATTTAATAAAAATTTTACCCGGCTTTGACTGGATGTCAGCCACTTTGCTTTTAAACGCGAATAAGGCCGCATTCGCGCCCTACAAAGGCTAAGCTCATCTACCCTTCTACATTTGCGCATTCTTAATTCATAAACGTACAGTGTCCCGTAACAGCATCCTTGAAAAGCTTGTCAAAATAGAATTGAAAATTATTAATATTAACGTAGTTCATCCAAGCTCTTTTTTTCTAATTAATTTAACGTAATATCATGCAAATTCTATTTTGCCAAGCTTTTTAAGGATGCTATTTCGGTACACTACGTTTATAAATAAAGAATCTGCAAATGTGGAAGGGTAGAGGAGCTTGGCTCTTTTTTAGATATCATTTTTTTTTAGTGTGTAAGGTTTGGCTGTATTTTTACAAGTTTTTGCTATGTGTAGGATCTCATTACTTTTTCAAGTTCCATTGCAAAATTATTTGTTAAAATATAATAATTTTATCAAAGTTGATTTAATTTCTATGGTATTTCCAATTAACAATAGGATGTAAAATATCTAGTGGTCCAAAGACTTACTTTTTGCAAACAATGTAGTCGAACATTGTCAAGTTATTATAGTTACTTGTTGATTATATTCTTGTATAAGACTTATATTGAAACCTTAATTGGAAGCCTTCCAGCAAACTTTTCAACTTTTTCTTTCAAAAGACCCTATATCACTATTACTATAAAGTCCATGTAAAATATGAACGTTGTAGCCCCACCCGTTTGGTCAGAATCGCGGGCCGATTGAAACTGACGAATTAGACCGTAATAGTTGTAGCAGTAGTAGAGCATGTTTCAAGCCATTTTTTCATCAAGAAGGAATGCTCGTACCCCAACTAACTTTGGCATGTGTTGTACTCATAATCCCCTTGATGTTGATAGTTTTTAAGTTCACATCACGTTTCATGACTGCTGGGTGACACCTCGAAATCCGCCTAACTCTGCTTGCTGTATAAGGTGCTTGAGTGTGTGGCGCACCGCGGCTTGGCTGCGGCGCCCTAACGGGCACCTATATCGAACTTGAAGGTTCATCACAGAAAGTATCATTCTTCTCTTGTTCGTTCAACCAGAGTACAACCATGATGCAGCTGAGTATCTGTGTGCTGCTGGTGGCTGTGATGGGGGCAACAACGGCACAAACACCCAGTTAGTATATAAACTTAATATACATGGACGGGTTTTGCTCTTCCTTTGTGTAAAGTACACCAGGATATTTTAATGTTATTTAATTCTACTTGGAATGAGTTTTAATGTGTAATGTAGGTATCACTACAAAAGTGTTGTTTATTCCACAAAATCATTAAGAAGTTCATGGATTATATGTTTGACTTGCAGAGTATTATTGTTTGAACTTTTATACTTTAGTTTATTGATTTTCCTGCTCATATCAGTTTCTATACCCGAATATGATATGTACATAAATACAGCTATTTTATAACCAACTATTGCCATACATTGTTAATTTACTGTAAATTACAGACACATTTTCACATGGGCTATTAACCAAACACATTTTATTACCACTTAATCTATAGCATAATGTTGAACTTAAATGACCGTTTATCTCTCTCACACCCAAAATTTATGGTCAATTTTAGGCAATTATTCAAATAACTAGTTTTCTTCTCACATTTTTATGTGTTTTTCCAAATAAAAAAACTTTGTTTTTTAAGGAATTTTTGGGAATTTTGGATTTTAAATCTAAGCTTAATTTTTAATACAATTTGAAACACATTCCTAAAACTAGATTTAAAATAAAATGCTTATTATTTTGTATTTTTTCTATCCAAATTAATAGCAATACTGAAGATTTATAATTTTTCCGGGACAAACCAAATTTTTCATGTTTTTAGCCTTTTTTTTTACAGATAATTAATTTTTATCTCCTATTTAAAAAAAACTTTTGGTCCTTTGGGCATGGGGGAAAATGTATGTAAAAAGTGGGGTCAAATTTAAAATAAAACATTATTTTACCCGGATTTAAATTTCAAATTTGATGTACATTAAGTGCGTGGGGTCTGAAAGGGTTAAAAATGAAATCTTGTAAGTGTGATTTTACACGATTTTTGAAAAAGTTTTTGGATCCTGAAATTCGCGAAAATTGGTGTTTTGGGAATTTCTTTTTTTCCACTTCGATACTAGAGCATCGTACTTACAATAACATGAAATGACTCTTCATGTCCTGAAACTGTGTACAAATATACAATTTAAACCCAAAAATATGCCTTCCAAAATCACACCTTTTCTTTTTAAACAGCATATTTGACCGAACCTTTTGTCCAAGTTACGAAACAAAATCTAGTGGATTTACAGAAAAGGCTGCCGATTATGTCAATAGGGAATTCGCATAACATTATTTGATGGTTTTACTGGGTTAAGGCCACCTTCGTTTACACAAAAAAATATTATTTTCTTGGTTTGAGAATATTTTCATTTATAAAATAAGGGTGAAAGTTTCCTACAAATTTTGGCGGAAAAAAAATGGGTCATACGTCACCAGCCTACATGATACCAATCAACCAATCACGTAACGATATGTCAAGTTACTCGCATTACTTTACTTTCGGAGATTTTCTTGGCTAAAGAAGCACATTTTGACATCTAGTTTGTTGCTAGTGAGCACAGCGAAATGAGTGATCTCCATTCAACTCAAACGGCTCTCATTCTGTTAGTCTGCGTGCGTGTGTGTACGTTGAAAATCAGCCGAATCGTCGAAATTTTAAAGACATCTGGTACAAATTTACGGAGAACTGCTAACTTAATCAGCTAGATCCATTGCGATTTAAACCTGCAAGAAATAATAAATTGAAAATAGGCTTCCAATGTTTAAAATAATTTTAACGACAATGGTTTAGATTTTGAAAAGATATTTTTTATTGTTATTTACCTGGCTGTAAAATGCCGTGTACATTCTGTACAAGGTAAATCAAATGTTGCACGTCAAGGTACCCCCAAATTCCGCTCGTAGATTGAGTGAACCTTGCAATATTTTTTCACGTATTTCGTACTGGCTATGTTTACCATAGTAGGCCCTATTGCCACAGATGATGGACTACACAGCGTTATATGCATTTCAAAACATGTTTAATATTTTTTAAATTTTAATCCAGAAAATAGAAAATCTTTCCCGACCAGGGGATTGAACCCACGTCTCACATATTTCGGCTAAGGGCGCTTCAGCCAACTAGACTAGGAAAACGCCAAAGTCGTTGAAGACGAGTGAGCGCGTCATGTGTTGAGTACCCGTGAACTTTTGCATTTAAGATTGATAATTAAATTCATATAAATAATAGTTTTTTTAAAGTTTAGTTGGTATACGGACGCGTCAACTGTAAGGGCATAATGCGCCTCTCAAGCCTATGATAGGCTAGGGAGGCCTAAGGAAGGGGGCAGAAAAGTAATGTTACGGGGTTCTCAACACATGGCTCACTCACTCGTTTAACAACGACTTTGGCGTTTCCCTAGTTTTTTATTTTCTTCATTAAGGATATCACAACGTTAGCATCTGACTGTGTTTTAATTGCTAGTAAGTAAACAAACAATGTTGATAATAATGTTTGGAAAAGGACATCAACTGTAGTTTATTGTTGGCCGTTGTTGTATGAACCAAAGAATTTGGTACAAGGAGGGAATTTTGCCGTTTATCTAGGCGGCCGTGTTTTTCATGAAGGCCGGTGACGAAGCATCCGTTTCAAAATAAATGTGCAGGAAATTTTAAATGTCAAATATTGACCCTCAATAGATATTGAACGATTAAACTTAAAAACCTCAAATTAACGTTTATATAATTTTTAGACGTAAATGAACATATTGCACATACTTTTACTAATATCGGGAACATATGCAAGTTCCCTATTGTAGCCAATTTTTTTCGGATTCAAATCCTCCAAAACACGCGGCACTAATATCGTCCCCATATTATTTCTTATGGAAGATTTTTGCCGATAGGACTAACAGAGCTAGAAAATATCCAAGTTTGCCAATTTTTTTCTGGTCATGGTAGACCCAATAATTTGTCTTTTACTTTCTCAATTTATAACAAGTTGGACTGATTTTTTTCTCGTTTAGCGGGTGAATTCCCCATTAATATCGTTTAATTCCCTTCTAAAGACTTTTTTATACACTTTATTGTTCGTATACTTTTCATTGAAAGAACGTGCACGTTATGTTAATATTATCTGATTTTTGTTTCGTACATAAATTTCACAAATTTACCAAACAAAATCTCATAAGAATAGTAATAAGAGGTTTAGTTGGTTAAAATAGATTTGTGATTCACAGCGGTACCGGTGTTGGATAATAAAATCGTTGGCGGCACTCTTGCGAACATTGCCGACTACCCATGGCAGGTAAGTCTTATCACAACCAATTAAGTTTCTTGCCCCCATACATTGTAATAAACACCATATTTAGGTATTGTGTACAAAGCATTTTCAAGAGTTTTTATATTAAGCATTGACATCCTTAAACAATTTTAGTAGTATGTAATTCTCAAATAATTATTTAAAATTGATGTCAAATTTAATTTTTTTTTTCATCTTAACTATATTATTTTGAAACAAATTACCTTTTGGAATCTAACATCAGCTGGGTAAACCTCAAGTAGGTGCTTAGTAACTCTGAATGTTTTATATGGTCGTCAAAGTGTCGAAGTTCATTACACGCATTGCATTGCTTTGCATCCCTGTGAAGTGTGAACGCAGCGCCAATAATTTCGAGTTTTGTTTCTATTTAAAAGAATTATAATTATACCTAAAGTTTTCATATTGCACTATTAATTTTTGATCCCCTAGTTGAGTCGATAAGTTTTGTTTTCATGTTACTACTTCTTACGTCTCGCTATGGCCAGGTGTAGTGCTCGACTCGATGACTGTAGTGTAGTCGAGTCCCAGTATTAAAAACTAAGATGATAATAATACTCAGGATAACCAATTACTACATTTGAAATATAGAAGTTCTAAAAAAATAGACGTAATACAATATTCTAGACAAAAATTACAGACGAAATTATGTTTAAGTCAAAATGTTGAATTAGTCCAAAAGAGTTGAAACGAAATATCTGTAGAGAAACGACAAAAATCTGACGGTGTCAGGGGTCTATTTACTAATTGTGACAACAGTCGATCGACAGCGACAAGCGACAATAGTCGACTGAAACGACAACTTTAGTGAGAAGAGCAAGTGAGCTGCCACCGCGAATTTTCATTATACCAAATAAAATAGTAGTTATTTAAATTTTATCCGTGTAGTTGTATATAGTTGTATGTATTACCTAAAGGGAACAAATTGGCAGACGCATTGCAACTGTTAAATAAAAAAGCTTATAAGCTTGGCTCAACGCTGCACGTATCCGACTGCAGCTATATACCAGCTTATAAGCTGTATTTGGCAACAATTACGCATTTTACATTTTTAATGCTGTCTGCAAATGTTTCCTTATCGTAAAAAACGATTACATACAGCCAATGTTTGTAATGAAATGACCATATAACTTGGTATTATAAAAATTCGAGGTGGCAGTTCTCACTTGCTATTTTCATTTAAGTTGTAATTTCGGTCGACTATTGTCGTTTGTCGCTGTCGATCGACTGTTAGTTGTTACTGAGTAAATATTCCCTATGTATCCTTTTTTCCCGAGGATAAAATTACCCCATCACATTTGGTTATAAATTTATTAGTTCTATGTTAATAATATATTATTATATTATACTTATTAAAAGTTTTGCTTAACAAAATGAAATCATCTTTCTTCTTTCAGGTGTCTTTGCGAAGTAACGGCGGCCACTTCTGCGGTGCGTCGATCATCAGCCCAATCTGGGCTCTGTCCGCCGCTCATTGTGTCGTCGCATATACAACACTTGCTACTCTTACCATCAGGGCGGGCACAGCAGACCGAACAGCGGGTGGAACCATCCACAATGTTGTAGAATTGATCAAACACGATAATTACATCGCTCAGACTCACGACTTCGACATTGGTGCTTACAAAGTAAGAATATAATGTGAATGTTGGTGTACTACAAGGTTCGGTGCTAGGTCCCTTACACATGAATACTACACACACACACACACACACACACACACACACACACACACCCACACACACACACACACACACCCTCACACACGCATATTCACACATGCAGTACTTACTATACATGATTATCTCCAAAATTAAAATGAAGGCGCAATAGATGGCTATTCGCGATCACCAAGAACTCAATAATAAATGTAGAAAGAATTAAGAGAGAGTAGGATACATTTTAGGCAAATTATTGTTCGCTCAGCCGACTGACACCACAGAAGTCTGAAATTTTGAGCATATGCCATGAATGTGGAAATAAAGGGCTGTGAAGTACCACATTTCAAAATTTTGTTTTTAAATATTTTATTAAAAAATAATTAAGTTTACGAATTTTTATTTTGTTAAAAACTCCACAATTTGCTATATTCGTGATTTTTTTTTGACTGATTAAGACTAGGAAAACGCTAAAGTCCCGTCGCGTTGATGAGCGAGCACCGGTACGTGCAACACGACCCGAGTACGACATTCCCATAATGTTACATACCAATAAGTCTTTAAGACCTTGACCAATTTAGCTGAAAATTTGTAAAATAGGAGAGAATGGATACAATCCACCGCCATCTAGAGGACCTTGACATAATTTCTTTGGGGAAATTATGTTAACCCTTGATTACTTCTAGGTGGAAGTGCATAGTGACCAGAATTCTCGTGCGACTTTTCGTTGCCATGGTAACGTTACTTATGTTAAAATGTAATTTCTATCTACACTACTTATCGGATCAAAATAAAATTAACATATTCGTGACCGGACGGACATTCTAAATGATTTGGCTACCTCAGATTTTGTCGCCGTTCAGTTTGAAAAAAAAACTTTCGATTAACTTTAATGTAACTTTATAACTTTTTGAACGATTTTGCCACAAAACTAACGGCATTCAATCGGGAACGAAGCTTGCGGATGGTCAAAATTTCAACTCGATCCGAGCCTCCGTTCGACCGCTATCATGAGCCAAAAAAGCTGCGCGACTTTCCGTTGCCATGGTAATGGTACTTTGTTATAATGTTATTTTCATCTACACTACTTATCGGATCAAAATAAAATTAACATATTCGTGACCGGACGGACATTCTAAATGATTTGGCTACCTCAGATTTTGTCGCCGTTTAGTTTGAAAAAAAAACTTTCCATTAACTTTAATGTAACTTTTTAACTTTTTAAACGATTTTGCCACAAAACTATACAGCAACCCGCATAGGTGGTATGTACATGTGTGCAAAATTTCAGGTCGATCTGAGAAACGGTGCGACCTGTACCGAAGCAGTGACTGAAAAAAAAAAAACAGACATTCGAGCCACAAGAGTCAAGTGGAGACGCTCGCTACGCTCGCTCAAAAATCTTTGAAAATCTATGACCGCAGGCCTGTCCATGTATGCTTCATTGATAATTTTGCAACGTTTCGTATATTCTGATGCATATTGGCCGAGCAAATAGCTATGTGCAATATGCCAAAAGTGTCCCATTCCCTCTTAATGTTATGTTATTATGTTATGGTAACAAAATGCAAAACTCAATAAATATAGTTAGAATTAATTAAACAATAAACTAATAAATAATATTAATATTATAGAAAGGGTATCAACTCCTTCCTTTTTTGAGATAATGCAAACATTAAATGGATCCCAATTAAGAAAACAAATAACAAGGCTGATATGAGAAAAAAATATTGGTAAAAATTCTTGAATATCAATCAGCTGACAATCTAACATAGTTTCTTATCACATTTTGTTTGTCTTTTTTGTGAAACTAATACAAACAGAATTGTTATTAAACACATAAAAACGGAAATAATCTCAGATGGAGCAGAGTCACATTTCATTAGAACTAAGAGCGGCTGTGTTTAACGACCTCTATCATGTCCTATTGCATTATGTTTTCTCTGTTGTTAATTGTAATTGGTTTCGATTCCAGGTAGGAACTCCCTTCGTCTACGGTACGAACATCAAGAACATCGCTCTTCCCACCCAGGGCTTGGATATTCCCACTGGTACCACGACAACTTCCACTGGCTGGGGTAGACTGTCTGTGAGTGTGTTTTCGAATATAAATGCATTAAATGTATTGCTCCTCTTTGATTTTCAAATCAAATAATCGCGAAATGAGAATCATTTCAGTCTTGGTTAAGCACAAATGTAAGCATACATGAGCACATTTAACAAAATATAATTTTAAACTTTCCATTTTATATTTTTTACCAGCTTGCGTAACTAAACAAACCAGGTTTTGCCTAAATTTATATTTTATTGCAAATCATTTTATTTTCAAAATCATGCAACTAATAAAATTACATTCATCATAAAAAAACACATAACTAAATATTTATACAGTAGGCCTCTTCACAATTATATGTTGTACATACAATCACTATATCGTTAGAAAACTCCTGCCAAGAAAAGCGATCGTAATAATTAATTACTATAGTTTTAAAAAGTTGATTGTAAATTATTCGCATCTCCAATACTTTATACCCGGTTACATATTATGTTTCAAACATTGCTTGCTATGTTGGCTATAAGTAGCTGTGTGACCTGCTACCTAACCTAGGCATCCCTCTCGCATAGCATAATACACCTGCTGACAGTCTAGACAGACAAGGGTGACTCAAGCGTAAAGCGCGAGACTCTGATTCGGATAGTCCCGGCTTCGAATCCCGTCGAGACCGGCAATCCAGACCAGAGGTTTTCTTCAGTCGTTTATGCGAATGCAAGGGATTGATTCCTCTTAAACAGCCCTCGGACATCCCTTAACAATATTGTCGTAGCTCCAATATACCTAGTTAGTCACCTGAAGAGGGTTGGTAAGCTCTGATGTGTACCCTACAACGGGCATTCGTATTAAAAAGTTCGTAGTCTTTAATAATTGTAATCGTTACTATTAATTCAAATTCGCCAAAATTGCACATTTTTATTATTAAGTTTGCATTTATTTAGGTACTTAAGAGGGTATGCTGAGGCTAGAACGGAGGCAAGTTTAAGAGCTCAGCTTTCTGGATTTTTCGGGTAAACGGTTTATAACACCATTATCAAATTAAACACTAACGTTTATAAAGAATAAATCTATGTTATCCATTATGCGTATTCCTAAATTAATTCATTGACTTTGAATTAAAATAAAGTGAAATCACCAAAATTTACTCAATTTTGGTCAACTTCGGGAAATTTTTCCAAGTGTACAGATTTTTTTAACTCAAATTTGCGTAATGGATATCAACGTTTAAATAAATGTGAACGCGCAGGTTAATTTGATTTTCTCGTAAGATAAACGGTGTGGTGGAAATTTCCAGATATGTAATCCATGTCTTGGATTTCTCATTTTTTTACGTTTTGGACTTCTATCTCGCAATAGATTTTTAACGCTTATTTTGTGCAATCAATTACTTATATCAATATAAAAGTACTTTGTTAACCTCCATTCAAAATTTGGTAATGATATTACCAGCTGTTCAGCAGAAATCGTCAAGACCTGTTTGCGCGCATTTGAGTTGGGCTAAGCTCAGCGTACCCTCTTAATTATTTTTGTTAGTCCTCCAATGTGAATAAGTTTTTATGACAAAAATGTAAAAATTATATTGATTAAAAGTAAATAATTAGAATACAGGAATGGGATAGATGTCGTTACACAACTACATAAATTGTGCATAATATATACTTATATATATATATATATATATATATATAAATGGATTGTTGTAGGTTTTCGCGGCCCGTCATAGGATAAAAAACAAGGATCTTGGGTAAAACCGCGTCGAAAATAAGATGAACCAGGGCAGAACCTTGGGCGTCCACCGACGTTTCGTCTGTACTACGTCAGACATTTTCAAGGTTGACTCCTGACTCTACGGAGGTTGGAGTCACAGTGGTTGGCAAGCACGCAGCGCCCGCCTTATATAGCCTCGGCTGAAGGTGCGGGGCGGCGAGGTTTATATAGAAAATAGGTGCGGGGCGCGGCGATTTCATATCGAAAAAATATATACGGATGGTGGCAATTGAGAAACAAATAGCACAGCTTACTGTAGTGAAACCTTTTTAGTCCGGCTTCTTGTCATAGGGCCTGATTGGTTGTCTTTTGAAATGTTGTTCGTGCTTAGAATTATGGAATCTGAAATTTGCACCACCTCTGAGGGATTTGGCTGAATAGGTCTACGGACTACATTTCGAGGCATGAGTGCAGGTTTCCAAGCAAGAGGGAGGCTCTGGCTATCATCTCTTTTGTTCATGTTATTTGGCCGTTTCTCAATTTCCACAGATTCACGGATAATACGTGGCTTGAGCTGTTGTACAGGACAAATAGTTTTTGTTTTGTCAAAATCTATCACATGCGAGTAAGCTTTAGCATGTTGAGCCAGGCTGAATTCTTGTCACCTGCTTTCACAGCATTAGAGTGTTCATTTATCCTCAGACGCATAGCAGTGAGGATAAATGAACACTCTAATGCTGTGAAAGCAGGTGACAAGAATTCAGCCCTGGCTCAACATGCTAAAGCTTACTCGCATGTGATAGATTTTGACAAACAAAAACTATTTGTCCTGTACAACACCTCAAGCCACGTATTATCCGTGAATCTGTGGAAATTGAGAAACGGCCCATAACATGAACAAAAGAGATGATAGCCAGAGCCTCCCTCTTGCTTGGAAACTTGCAATCATGCCTCGAAATGTAGTCAATAGACCTATTCAGCCAAATCCCTCAGAGGTGGTGCAAATTTCAGATTCCATAATTCTAAGCACGAACAACATTTCAAAAGACAACCAATCAGGCCCTATGACAAGAAGCCGGACTAAAAAGGTTTCACTACAGTAAGCTGTGCTATTTTGTTTCTCAATTGCCACCATCCGTATATAATTTTTCGATATGACATCGCCGCCCCGCACCTATTTTCTATATAACCTCGCCGCCCCGCACCTTCAGCCGAGGCTATATAAGGCGGGCGCTGCGTGCTTGCCAACCACTGTGACTCCAACCTCCGTAGAGTCACAGTCAACCTTGAAAATGTCTGACGTTGTACAGACGAAACGTCGGTGGACGCCCAGGTTCTGCCCTGGTTCATCTTATTTTCGACGCGGTTTTACCCAAGATCCTTGTTTTTATCATATATATATATATATATATATCAGCAACTTTGTCTACTCATCTATTTGTGTCTGTGCGACCTACCTAACGTTTTACAAGGTAAGCTGTCGTCCTTCTGTACCTTTCCCCCACTGAAACATGTTTATTCATGTTCCCAGTTTAAGTATCCTAGCCATTTAGGCCTCATCTATATACAAAGCAAACTATATATATATATATATATATATATATATATATATATGTATATGGAATTTCTTTGGTTTTCGTGGTTACCACGATGTGTTACCATCTTTAAATAATTAAATTTACTTTTTTCGGTTTACCACGTAAAATATTCTTTATTTTGTCTGACGTTTCGATTGGATTTCACCAATCATTGTCTAAGACTAAAGTTACTCAAATATAAATACAAAATACAAAAACACTTCAAGAGAGAAACTAAAACAAAAACACAAGAATAACATCAAACAAACATAATAAACAAGCAATTTTCAAAGAAATTAACAAACAGGAATATTATAACATGTGGAAAGAGCTTAGAAAAACATGTCATGTTATGATTATGCAAAGTAGTCTGATGGACCAGAACCTGTAGGATGATTCCTTGCTTGACTTCTTGTCATTGGGCCTTGACTTGTGGAAGGTAACACGGTCTTGTAAGTATTTTGACCAGTATGGTTAGTCTGACTTCTTGTTACGGGTCGTAGACTTACAGCAGGTATCATAGTTTCGGGAGCATTTAGCAAAGTTGGAAGAGTCTGCATGAATGTTTTTGGTTTATGACAAAGGTTTATGATGGACTTCCATGTCTGAGGTAGGCGTTTTCCATCATCCCTTTTGTTCAAACTATGAGGCCTCTTCTCAATTTCTATTGCTTCCCTTATAATCCTGGAATGAATCCGGTCCGTAGATGCAATTACTCTTGTACCCTCAAAATTAATGACATGTCCCCTGATCTGCCACGTGTTGTGCAAGAGCTGATCTTGGTTCATTCTTTTCTACTGAGAGTAAGTGTTCCTGTCGACGTTGAGAGATTTTTCTTCCAGTCTGCCCCACATACGTTTTTTCACATGATCCACAGGGAATTTCGTACACACCATGGTTTTCCAATGGTATGGCATCCATTGGTGATCTTAAAAATGAACTAACCTTCATGTGTGGTAGGAAGACAGTTTTCACCTCATGCCCAGACAAGATCTTGCTAACTCGATCAGTAGTGCCTCTCATGTAGGGCAAAAATGCTACTTTTCGTGGCTTCACAGTTTTCATCATCTACATTTGCTTGAGTTTTATTGGGTACACGATTAAATGCATTATTTATGCTTACATTAGAAAACCCATTCCGGAGAAGAGCATCCTTAAGGTTATGCATCTCAACATTTATACTATCCTTGTCAGCAATTGATTTTGATCGAAACGCCAGGGTGTTTGCCACAGATCTAATTTGGGCTGGCGAGTGATGGGATTGTGCGTTTAGGTAGCGGTTAGTATGTGTGGGCTTCCGATAGACAGTGTGTCCCAACGATCCATCTGATCGTTTACTAACTAGTACATCTAAAAATGCAAGACTGTTGTTCTCTTCAATCTCCATAGTAAACTTAATGTTGACGTGGATACTATTCAGATGTTCAAGGAATATGTCTAGAAGTTCTCTTGAATATGGCCAAATACTGAAAATGTCATCTACGTACCTCAACCACAACAAAGGTTTACGGCCTAAAGGTGCTGTATCTAAGGCACGAATTTCCAGATCTGTCATGAACAAGTTTGCGATCACAGGCGACAGCGGGGAACCCATTGGAGCACCCTCCACTTGTTTGTAGAAACACTTATCATACATAAAGTAGGTTGAAGAAAGGCAATGTTCAGCTAGCTTTATGACGTGTGTAGGTGGCTTGATAGTGTCATTAATAATTTTAAGAGCTTCTTGAATTGGGATTTTTGTAAAAAGCGACACAACATCGAAGCTAACAAGAAGGTGATTTGGCTCTATTTTACATGATTTAAGTAGCTCTATGAAATGTGTTGAGTTTCGAACAAACGACTTGGAGTCTTCAGCAAATGGTTGAAAACATTTCGATACAAATTTCGCTAGTTCATGTGTAGGCGAGTTAAATGCACTAACAATCGGTCTTAAAGGTACACCTTGCTTGTGAACTTTAGGTAATCCATAAAACTTTGGGACACGTGACGATTTCTCCCGAGGAAACAAACAAGTGAAGGGTGCTCCAATGGGTTCCCCGCTGTCGCCTGTGATCGCAAACTTGTTCATGACAGATCTGGAAATTCGTGCCTTAGATACAGCACCTTTAGGCCGTAAACCTTTGTTGTGGTTGAGGTACGTAGATGACATTTTCAGTATTTGGCCATATCAGAGAACTTCTAGACATATTCCTTGAACATCTGAATAGTATCCACGTCAACATTAAGTTTACTATGGAGATTGAAGAGAACAACAGTCTTGCATTTTTAGATGTACTAGTTAGTAAACGATCAGATGGATCGTTGGGACACACCTGTCTATCGGAAGCCCACACATACTAACCGCTACCTAAACGCACAATCCCATCACTCGCCAGCCCAAATTAGATCTGTGGCAAACACCCTGGCGTTTCGATCAAAATCAATTGCTGACAAGGATAGTATAAATGTTGAGATGCATAACCTTAAGGATGCTCTTCTCCGGAATGGGTTTTCTAATGTAAGCATAAATAATGCATTTAATCGTGTACCCAATAAAACTCAAGCAAATGTAGATGATGAAACTGTGAAGCCACGAAAAGTAGCATTTTTGCCCTACATGAGAGGCACTACTGATCGAGTTAGCAAGATCTTGTCTGGGCATGAGGTGAAAACTGTCTTCCTACCACACAGGAAGGTTAGTTCATTTTTAAGATCACCAAAGGATGCCATACCATTGGAAAACCATGGTGTGTACGAAATTCCCTGTGGATCATGTGAAAAAACGTATGTGGGGCAGACTGGAAGAAAAATCTCTCAACGTCGACAGGAACACTTACTCTCAGTAGAAAAGAATGAACCAAGATCAGCTCTTGCACAACACGTGGCAGATCAGGGACATGTCATTAATTTTGAGGGTACAAGAGTAATTGCATCTACGGACCGGATTCATTCCAGGATTATAAGGGAAGCAATAGAAATTGAGAAGAGGCCTCATAGTTTGAACAAAAGGGATGATGGAAAACGCCTACCTCAGACATGGATGTCCATCATAAACCTTTGTCATAAACCAAAAACATTCATGCAGACTCTTCCAACTTTGCTAAATGCTCCCGAAACTATGATACCTGCTGTAAGTCTACGACCCGTAACAAGAAGTCAGACTAACCATACTGGTCAAAATACTTACAAGACCGTGTTACCTTCCACAAGTCAAGGCCCAATGACAAGAAGTCAAGCAAGGAATCATCCTACAGGTTCTGGTCCATCAGACTACTTTGCATAATCAATAACATGACATGTTTTTCTAAGCTCTTTCCACACGTTATAATATTCCGTTTGTTTTAAAAAATTTCTTTGAAAATTGCTTTTGGAATTATTTGGTTTGATGTATTTGGTTTTATGTTTTGTTTTCCTTTTCTTCGAATGTTTTGTATTTTGAATTTATTTGGTAACTTTAGTTTACATGATTGTAAGACAAATCCATCGAAACTCAGACAAAATAAGTTTTTTGACCGGTAATTATTATTAAAGTTCATTATATTTATATTGTAGTATTTTCCCTTTATTACAATATTTTTAAACCGGTCAAATTTTCGAGCTGGCGTCCCACTTTTTTCTATATACTTCTCGGTGACTCTTCCGAGGTTTAAACGGCTTTTTGTTTCTTTGTAACATGTGATTTCCAAATCCAATCTTTGGTCACAGTCACCTGAAATGTCTGACGTTTGACGAAAGTCGGTGGCGCCCGTGTCGCCTGGTTCATCATTTTCGACGGGGTTTTTAACCCAAGACTGTTTTATTTTTATATTTTATATTAATATATTGTTGGGTTTTCTCGCGAAGATAACAAGGAGGTTCCAATTAAACCTCCCTGCCCGACGTTCGGAAAGTCACTTTCATCTTCAGGGGCAAGTGTCGACAGGCTTTTTGCCCTTCCCTCCCTGTCTTTCCTTTTCTCTTTTTTTTCTTTTTTCCCCCCCCCTTAAAACAATCTTTCCCTCTTTTTGCCTTTCCCTCTTTGTTTTTCTATTTATATTTTTTTAATGTTATATTTTATTTTTCTATATATATATTTATTTATTATATACATTGTTTGTTTTAAGCTTTGTATCATTTTTTGTTTTAATTTCTTTCGTAATTCACGCAATTTTTGAAAATTTTAATTAAGATTCGAAAATATTTTCTTTTGGGAAAGGGTAAAAATTTCCCGCTTTTTTTTATTTTATTTTTAAATGATTCTTTTTTTTTTTATATTATTATCTTTACTTCGTTTTAAACAAATATTTTGAAATTTTATATTTTAACCGGAACCATGTAGGAGAAATATATATCTTCGCATTATACAATATTATGAAAGTATAAATATGTTTGTGTTTACAGGAGGGAAAGGCACCAGCCCAAACCCTTTGCTATAGCTGTAATGTACCAGCTGGACACAATGTGGCCTGCACCCTCTGCCAGAAACTCGTTCTGACCTTGTTTGATGCAATGCCATCACCGGCCAATATTATGTGTGGGGCCCCTGAAGGAGGAAAATACTTGCCAGGTGATCAAAAAATATCTTTTAAAGTTTTAAACCAGACAAGCGTTCGCTCATGTTGTGAAAGATATGTGATAACACGATTATGTGGGGTTGTGATTATACGTGCGGTAGATTGGTGATTGGATATTGCTAAACGTCTTTTTTTGATGCACTTTGGCTTTTCGAGACGATTGGTGATAGTTTGAGGATGAAGTAATGATCAGAAGGAGGAGGGGAAACCCGTCCCCCACCGTACCAACACCTTTAGAAAAGTACCAAGGGGACCAAGGGCTTAAGTCCCATCCGAAATGACGGTTGAAAAACTTGACGTTTATAGATTTCTCCACTAACCCAGACTAGGAACAGACGTCGAGGAGAACCGGAGTTCGTTACACTAGCTCTAAACCCTACAAACTGCTCTTACCAGCGGTATACGTAAATTTCAGAATTAAGCGGTAACCCATTTGACCCCTGACCACGCCCGATTCTGCTAAACTTCGGTGTTTTTGAGTGGGGAACCCGGTTAAAAACGACCTCGACTAAACCATTGGCTCGGGGCGGGAGGGGGGAGGGGGGCGGTAGGCAATGGCCCTCTGTAATGCACTCTTCTCCATTCATCGATCGTTACAATCCAACCTATTGACCGAAAAGAGTTCCAACTATGTATGTTTGCCAGTGTGAATACAAAGTTAAATAAAAAATATGTTACGAAATATATTTTAAAATTGTCATCTATGAAAACATAATAGAATTATTAGAAAGGGAAAAACCCGATTAGGCCCGAGCATTTTTCTTTACACGGAGTAGGGTGGTATGGTTATACTTTTTTTCCACCACTAAAAAAGGGTTTGTCAACAAAAAAAACCGAAATTTGGTGAAATAATATTATCACAAATATTTTTCGAAATTTTGAATATGCTCATTCTTAATCTTTCTTTACTTGTAGGGAGACTCCGGTGGCCCCCAGGTTGCAGTGATTGGGGGTTTGTCAAGCTGCTGATCGGCGTCACATCATGGGGCTAGGGTTTGTGCTAAGCCCAACTATCCTGGAATCTACACCCGGGTGCCTCAGCTGCGCACTTGGATTCAGCAAAAAAACACTGGTGTAATTTTAAATTTCTGAAGCTTTTACAAGAAACAATGTACGGAATATTCTATAGGGGCAAATAGTAATTTTTAGAAATCAGAAATAAATAATGTCACTTATACTTGTTGAATTGTAGATGAATAAAACATTGTTCCAGGATAAACTTTTTCATTTTTTAAAATATAATTCTGGACCTAAAAGACTTTAAAACCCTTTACATAAAAAAAAAATTGAAAATATTGCCTGTGACTATTGAACACATTTAAAAAACGTTTATTAAAGCATGATCCATCTATAAAAAATTTCATGTTAATCAAAAAAACCCAAATTCATAAATTGTTTTTAAAAAGTCTACCAACTTTATCAACAGGACAAATTTCTCACCGGGGGACTTTAAAATTTAAGACAGATCGACAACACGGACAAGTGAATAATAAACAATAAGACCGGCATATTTATGTAGGAAACACCGATCAATTAAGCTGGACACGTTTCCACCCGCGGATAGCGCCAGAATCGTCAACAAGGCTAATTCTGAACAACTTCATATGTATTATCTGCCTCGTTGTTATGACGGCTCCAAAAGTACAATTTACACAATTCTAAACCAAGAACTGATGGACTTAGGTCCACATCAGAAGTTATAAAACTTCTGTCTATAGTGGAAATCGAACCCAGGACCTTCTGCATCTGAAGCAAAGCCTCTAACCACAAAACCAACAAACCACAATGATAAGGACAGGTGCAAGAGTACCACAATTAGGGAGCGAAGCTCTTTAATGAACAGATCGTCGAAGAAGATAACAAAAATAAAACTATTCAAAGTGTCATGACAATTGTGGTGGAGGTGCCGGGTAGGATTGGAAAAAAAACGGTTCGTTGCATGTCGCGCTTTAAGGTGCAGGCGATTAATCATCATATTTAAAACTTTCTTAGGTGCTAGCCTATCACCCCCTTTCCAAAAAAATCACCCAAAACATTATTGTATGATCCTTGTTGCAGAGCATTGCTGGAAAAAATCGTGTCGATCAGACGTAGTTTGGTTTTTATCGATGGACAAACAAAAAATTTAAATTTTATATGGAGCCTTGAGAATGTTATAAAAATAGGGTGAGATTGATATTTAATTATATCCTATTTTACTTTTATCCATTCATTTATTGCATTTAATATCCTTTCCTAATTTGTATAAAAAAAAATTGTTTTGTTTTAATGCATTGTTGTAATATAATTTTTCAAATATTTACTTGACTCGTTGATTTTTGGGTCTGCATCTATGTATTTAGATTTATTTAAGTTGCCCTCCTTTGTAAAAAATTTAAATTGAATAGGTAGACTTTAAATTAAATAAATAATAAATAAAATAAATTATTAAATAAATAAAAAGCATTGTCGAGATGAAGGCGAGAATCTCCAACGTTGTATATTTGGGCTGTGTATTAAGATATTAAAGTGACAAAAAATAGAGCTCCTTACGGTCAAGTTGTTGAGTTGACTCCTTTTCGTCGGTTTTGGAAAAACCCCTTTTCTTACTACCCAAATCCTTAATATCCGTAGTTAGTGACCAGATTGGTCGGGCTTACTAGTTGGAACCCTTCTGTGTACATTCCGGGCCCAAAAGCTTTTTCAAGTTGCTACGAATTTTAATCTGAAGCAAAACAGAGTTATTCAACATTCGGCGCCCCAGCCGGCATCTGGATTATCGTTAACTGTAAGTGTTACAACATGAAATACCTCTTCGTTTTTTTTTTTTTTCATCCGCAAGAAGAGTGGGATAGAAAAGGTATTTTCACATACATCTCAAAACCCCAAAAAAAGGAATGGGTGGTTTCTGTATATACGCCGCCGTTGACCACCCTAAATTAAACCCGACGGGTTTTCCCAAAGACTTGTGTTTCCAGACCCCTAAATTTAAAGTTAGTTTAGTTTTATAGTTTAAAATAACGTTGACCTAATTTGCTAGCTTGTCCTTAAAAAAAACCAAAATTAATTATTTGTGAAAATCTAGCCATGAAAATCGAAGTGGCGATGTGGGTGATTTAAATGGGGACAACTGCAACCACAAAATAAACGTTTAAAACATTTACAAAAATCTGATTTTTCTGGAAGTGTTTGTATACAGTTTGTGTATAGTTAAAGGGGTATTTAACCGTTTACTAAAAAAATTTATTTCATCAGGCTAACTAGCAATGAATTGAGCAATTAAAAAAAATTATTGGGACCACCTTGACCCCCAAAAAAAATTGTCAAATATGATATTTTTCGGGCTAGGCCCCATCGGCAAAAATCTCCATAAAAAAAAAAGGGGGACGATATTTATGCCAAGACCTTGGAGGATTTTGACCCAAAAAAAATCTTAGCCATTATTAAAATACTCTACAGCCTTTTCTCTAAATTCTCTATATTTTGTTTTGTAATTTGGGCAAGTATTTAGGTCAAAATAGGCTGATTACCAAGATGAGGTGTGATTTTGGAATGCATTATTTGCGTGTTTGAGGGTATATTTGGGTACAGTTTCAAGACAAGTTGTAAAAAAATGGGCATTGTAGATTGGAACAATGCTCTAGAATCTATGTGGACCAAAAAAGAAACAGGTTAAAGCCGATTTAAGAAATTTTCCAAAAAACAATTTTATAAAATTTCTGGATCGAAAAAATCTGAAAAATTGATTTTAAATCACAGTAGCAAGATTTTAAATGTCATTTTAGTTTATTATTGTGTTATAGAACATGTGTTAAAAAATAATTCTTTGAGTTAATAGGACACACGTCTACAGTTGGCAAATAGCTGTCCGCTCGGCCGGGAAGAATTCGATGGATATAAGACTTTACAAAGTTGTCTATAAAGTTTATGCCTACATGGACAGCTTCACATTCTTAGATTATTAAAATACTAGGATCATTCCACGAATATGGTCAATTTTAAGCCATTTAAACGAGGGGCATTGAGAGAAAAAGCTATGCCACATGGAAAAATTTAAGTAAGGAAAAATTTTACTGTTAAAACTGCTGTCTTAATTTTTTTATGAATAACTTTATATCTAAATATAAAAATTGGAAAAAAAAGTTATGTATAAATAAATTAATACATTACAGTTTAAAAACTACTGAAACCCTTTTGCCAAAACTTAATTTGTTTACTTATTGTTTACCTGGCATAAGCTCTTCTCTCAATAGCCCTCAGTTAATCAAAGATTAAACTTATTTGGCGGTGATATCTTGGGAATCATACGTATGTAATAAAGTAATGGATAAATCACATTTATAAATTAAGAATGAATGCGACGATGGGGATTTTCCCAAAGATGGTGGCGATATCCCGAAGAAAATCACTGCCTTTTAATAGTAACAAGATGGTACAAAATAATATTTTACTTTTAAATGGGGAAAAATACAAATTTTTTTTAGGTCATCACTACCTGTTGCAGTCCAATTCTGCGTTGCGTCAGCTTGAAGATGGCCTAGCTCCTCCATCTTCTTCTCTCCTCCACCACTTTTTTCCCTTTCCACCAAAACATTCAAGTCTCTCCTCACGAAACACTCCCGATAGATTTTGCACATGCACAGGGAAATTATACCAATCGAATACAACGAAGGGAGGAATAAGTTCCCCAAAAAGTTATTGAAATAGAAAAAATGCAACTCGGAAAATGATGTAAATTTTATTTTGAATTATAAAAAGAAAATAAACTGTTTTTTTTTTTTACTGGCCTTTTATAGTCTTTATTTTGTATCAGTTTTACAATTTTGCATGCCAACATATAGTATTTTTCAGCCTTTTGTACAGTCGCTTTAATTTGGTTGATGCTCTAATGGGTCATTTAAACACACACACAACCCCTTGTAAGCCCTTTTATTTATTTATTTGACGTCTATCCTTATTCAGTCTAAAACTAAATTTAAAAAGGGACATCTACAAAAAACCTAAAAAGCGTTCGGCTTTTGCTAAGGCTGTTTTGACTTGAGCACCCGCATCTTATTATAAGAAAAACCAAAAGTGAATAAAACACAATAAAAAGTTTTATTCCTTAATTTCAATAGTTCCACTTATTTGTTTTATTTTAAAATCAAACAAGGTATGCCTACGCGAGACTGAAATGTGGTTTTTTTTAATGTAAGTTTTAAAAATTTCAATTTTCTCCAATTATCGGGATCACCTTCACCCAATATTACGTCCTTGGCTGTTACAAATTACAAAAATAATTGCATATATGGGATAAAAATTGTTTTTCATTTTTCGTGAATATTTTAAAAAAATTTGTCTTTGTTAATTGTTGTTTTAATCTTGCAATTCTACGTACAATGGTAAAAATTAATTATGCTTCATCGGCATTGTCCAACTTTAACCCTGAGCTGTTTAGACTTTGTATTAACCTTGTTCGTTTTTGGCATTACTTAATTGTTCTTGAGTTACCAAGCGGACTTAAAAAAAAACCTAGACTTCGATAACAAAAGATCACTATTGATTCATTGCAATCTTTGAAACTTGTCGCAGAGCAGCCTTACAGTCTGGAGGCCTTGTAAGTATCTCATTATATGGTGCAAAAAACAATAAGACAATTTTAAAATTTTCACCACAACATTTTCCCTATTCACGGTGAAAAATTAAACTCATCAAATTTTTTTGCTGTTGGTTTGTATTTTTGTGTGTTGATTGATCTACTTTGCAATGGATAAAAACCAACTTGCCAAGTTATTACATACTTCAAATTCACATTAAAATAATTTTCAAAACAATCAATATATTTTACAATCCATTAATCGTGAAATAAATCAAATCGAAAAACAACTACAAAATTTTACAAGGAGTAATTATATGAATTTTTTAAAAATTTACAATAACGTATAATGAAATAAATGATCCAACAATTTTAATTTGGGTTTAATAATTTGGGTTGATATATTAACTGGTTTAAAAGGTAAAAATTTGTTGTAGATTTCTTGAATTCGGTTTAATGGAAAAATATCATCAATATGATCACATGGAATGTTGATGAAATTGTGATTTCTGGTCAAACTAAACAGTACCTAAATCACCTAGGCGCACATACATAATCTTGAATAGATTGTGTTAGTCAAAACATATATTTAGGGCGCGTCCGAAATGGGGAAATAATGCACCACTCTTCTGACCCGTGCTTGACAGATCCAGTCACAAGCGAACATGCACTATCTCAGTGATTTTAGATGTGAAAATCGAAGAACACTTCACCGATATCTTATTAATTATTATTATGTTTTATGTACCCACTAAAAAATCTGAGTTGTGTGTTGATCATCGAATAGTTAAATGTTTTTTTTTAAACCACCCCAAAGGACGGGCTTGGAATTCATATTATAACCAAAATATCACCAGGATTAGCATATTGAAATGCGAACAACCGAGCTCACGTGGATCTGCCATGATTCGTTAGTTCCGTTTTTTAACCAAAAAAAAAGCCGCACCCTGAGCTTTCTTATGTGGTGACTGATGCATCAGACGATTTTGAAGACGAGAACTAATCATATTTTATAAATTCCTCAACCATTCAATACTGATTAAACCTCTGAATCATATGAAATAATTCAAGGTACGTAAACAATATAGTTTTAATTTTAATTTCCTTTCTATCTATCATCCATCCAATCTCGATGAAACTTGGCACATATCTGTATTTTTTTTACGAGGAGGGAAACCTATGCTTTCCATTTTGTTGTAACACGTGGTGATCGGTGCCTGCAAAGAGGATACATTCGTTTTAATACATTTCCCACACAAAATTCTTTACAGTTAGCTGGGCCCCTCCGATCGAACGCGCATTTTGGGCAGGCGCACGCCCCTCCCCTCCCCCAAGCCATCAACGACCTTGGCTGCGAAGAAACATCGCCGGTGCTGTCTCTCTCGCACTCATTACGCTTATGGGCTAACACACATATGCAGTCTACGGCGATGGATGTTTATAGATATTTTAGTCCTGTAACGTAAATATTTTGGTTTAACGTTTTCTAATAGGCCTATTAAGTTGTCAAGTGGGTAAATTTCAGTAATCCATAAATTAATATTTGTTTTCATATTTTGAGAACCGACCTACTCTTATTCAATATTAGTATACAAATTTAAGATAAAATCATTATTTTTGTAAATAAAATAAAAATTGTATTTATTTTAAATTTATTTTTTAGTGACGTGCTCCGAAAAATCGAGTACTTAACTACCCGGAATCGGAACCGAAACCAAAACCTGGAACCGCACATCCCTAAAACTTGGCACATATGTATTTTTCTACGAGGAAGGTTTCTATGCTATCCTCCACGTGTTGATCAGTGCCTGCAATAATGATACATTCGTTTTTTTTATCCGATCTCCATTAAACTTGGCACATATATAGACTACACCATTCATCCGGTCTCCATAAAACTTGGCATATATATAAAAATATTTTTTCACGGGGAAGGTTTCTTTGCTATCCTCACGTGGGATCGGTGCCTAAGGAGATACATCGTTTTTCATCCGATCTCCATGAAACTTGGCACATATATGTATTTTTTCACCGGGAAAATTTCTATGCTATCCACTTTGTTCTTTATCAACAACGACGTGATCGGTGCCTGCAAAGAGGATATATTCGTTTATATACATATAGACTACAACATTCATCCGATCTCCATGAAACTTGGCACATAAAGTTTTTTTTCCAGGGAGAAGGTTTCTTTAGAGATCGCAGCAACGCGCGACTTGTAAGCTCGTTAAATATTAAAAAAATATAAAACTTTGTGTCATCTTTTTCCCCCAACACAACCGTAAATGCGAGGGTTTCTTGCACTTATATAGTGGAAAGTATGCTTCTAAGGCTATAAGCATAATTTTAATTTAACTAGGGAAACGCCAAAGTCGTTGTTAAACGAGTGAGTGAGTGAGCCAAGTGTTGAGTACCCGGGAACATCCCCTTTCCTCCCCTATACCTAAGGATCTAGCCCAGTATGAGGAATGATACCGGTACTCAGCAAAATGGCTCACTCACTCGTTGAACAACGACTTAGGCATTTCCCTATAAAAATTGAACATTTGAAATGCGAATCGCATTCAAAAACGTAAATTTGCGAGAAAATAACCAAATTTCCAAGATAAAACAAAATCACCAAGTTTATTTCCCATTTAACACCCCTCCAAAATATAATGGGGGTATGGAAAATATAAAAAAAGTTCGAGCTAACGCGTATCGAACCCCAACCCTCCGTGCGGTAGTCTAAAAAGCTTACCAATAGGCCATGCAAGCCACGTAGATGTGTTCCGCTAGCTGCTTAAATAAAAAAATGCTATCGATATTTTAAAAATCACATTTTTCTTTTTTGTAGGATAAAATCGCAATAAATCTAGCTAATTTTGTTACAGTTCTCAGTAAACTCGTACTGGATGTCTTTTTAAAATTTTAGCCAATCTGTTCAGCGGTTCGGCTGATTTTCGACGTAGACAGACAGACAGACAGAATCGCAGAATAAAAGACGTTCGAGTTGAATGGATACACTCGGTCGCTCCGCTCCCTCGTTTAATCATTTTAATAACAATTACGGCAAATTCTTTTTTAAGTAGAATTGTCAATTTGTATTGTTTTCAAAAATATAAATGTTCACTGATTTCGCATTTAAAAAACCTTAAAAGTATTTCGTTGAAAATATTTTGTTTTCCCCCCACATCAAACATTGTGAAAATTTTATGAGCGCAAAGGTCAATTAGGAAGCTTCAAAGTTATAGAAAATCGTTACTACATAAAAAAAAATTGTAAAAAAACAGCCAAACATTACACACTCAAACGAAATGAGATCTAAAAAGGGCCAAGTCATCTACCCTTCCACATTTGCGCATCTTATCATAAACGTAAAAGTGTCCCGTAACAGCATCTTCGAAAGGCTTGGCCAAAAAAATTTGTTATTTATAAATATAAACGTAATAGTTTATCCAGGTTCTTTTTTTTCTAATGAAAATTAACGTAATATCATGCAAAATTCATTTTGCTAAGCTTAACCAGGGATTTAGGACACTGTAACTTATGAAATTTTAAGAATGTCAAAGTGGAACGTAGATGAACTTGGGCCCTTTTTTAGATATCATTTCTTTAGAGTGTGTAAGGTTTCGCTGTATTTTTACAAGTTTTTGTTATGTGTGGGATCTCATTACTTTTTCAAGTTCCATTGCAAAATTATTTGTTAAAATATATTAATTTTATCAAAGTAGTATTTAACACACACATAACAAAAACTTGTAGAAATACAGCCAAACCTTACACACTCAAAAGGAATGAGATCTAAAAAAGGGCCAAGCACATCTACCCTTCCACATAAACGTACAGTGTCCCATAACAGCATCCTCGAAAAGCTTGGCAAAATAGAATTTGCGATTATTAATTTAACGTAATAGTTTATCCAAGTTCTTTTTTTCTAATTAATTAAAAGTAATAACATGCAAATTCTATTTTGCCAAGCTTTTCAGGATGTGTTATGGGACACTGTACGTTTATGTGGAAAGGGTAGATGACTTTGGGCCCCTTTTTTTGATCTCATTTCTTTGAGTGTGTAAGGTTTGGCTGTATTTCTACAAGTATTTGTTATGTGTGGATTCCATTACTTTTTCAAGTTCCATTACAAAATTATTTTCTAAAATATAATTTTTATCAAAGTTGATTAAATTCTATGGATTAGCAGTAACAAATAGGGTGTAAAATATCTAGACCCGGATTCATGTACATCCTGGGTAAGGTGGTATAACCATGGGTTTAAAGACGGTATAAGGAAATGGACCCCATTCTTAGTTCGTGGGATGAGTTGAAAACGCAATTGAAAACGAAGTCCCTTTTCGTTTTCGAAGGAATTTGGTATTCTTTAACGGTATCGTGGAAAACGTCATGGGGTTTGAGTTGAAAGCCTTGATATTAATTAAACCACTATAGTAGGCAGATTAGCAGTCTCCATAACCTCGCAAGGGGGAGCGTAGCAAATTGAAGACTCAACCGGCCATTTCAAGATGGCGATTTGGTGTTTTTAATTTATGCTTTTTAATGCAATAAAGATTTTACTGATTGTTTGATATGGTTTAGCTGGCAGCTGGTATAACAAAAAACCAAAACGAAGTGATTGCATAAGGAATTTGTAATCATTTTGGTGTAAAGGCCCCAGTATGCTTACCGTCAACCTGGCGGCAACTTGAAGAACTATTGGCCACAAATCGCTCCCCTTGATTAACAGTAAACTTTATTTTTAAGAGGCTTCTAATGTACCGGAAGTGGACCACCGACTGTGGTCTAGCCAATTTTTATAGGATGTCTATGGTTTAAAGAGTATCAGAAATCCAACACTAAAAAGATTGCTAATCCCAAAACTTCAAAAGTTCTATATTTTTATTCTATGCAGGCCTTCATAAACGGCCATCAAAACAAGTTTATGAAATATTATGTTAAATATTAAACAAAAAGTACAAGTTCATACCCAAAACAATTTTGCCCATAGGTTTCTAGTTCTCAAAAATGTAAATTAAATAATTTTACTATCACTATAGCCCAAAATGGAACTTTAGACCTACCTTTAAATTAAATAACCAATCTTCTAGGCAATGTTTCTATTTTTTATGGGTATAAGACACCTTTTTGTTCCACACAAAAAGAAAATTTAAATGTCCGCTTTTGTTTACGTATCGAATTTCCGCCTAAACTCTGTTAACACTTCCAAACATTTAAGTAACTATGTTATTTGGATTGCATCCAATTTTAACTTATTTAAACTTTATTTTGAACCTCAACAACTTTTCAACCTTTTTTTTTCAAAGATACTATATTTCTCCTTTAAACTTCATGTAAAATATGAAACTTTTAGTCCCACCCCTGGTCAAATCGCAGGGCCACTATTTATGTTACATTAGTAGAAATATAGGGCAGTAGTAGGCATAGCAAGTTATAAAGTATTTTGAGCCTGTTAACCATTTTTCACCAAGAAGGTATCTTACCCCAATAAAATTTGGGTGTGTTTTGTCAGGTACTAAATCCCATCGATTTAAGTTTCAAGTTTCACATCATTAATGACCGGCCTTTTGGTACACCTAAAATCACCCAAACCAACTCCGCATTTGTATAATGGCTTGGTGTTAGCGCACCGCGGCTTGGCTGCGGCGCCCTAAACGGGACCTAATTTCTATGGTTTACCAATAACAAAGGAATTGAAATTTCCTTGTGTTCCAAACTTGCTTTGTAACAATATGGTGATCATTTTCAAGTAACATAGTTCTTTTTATTATATTCTTGTATAAGCTTATATTAAAACCTTATTTGGAAGCCTTCCAGCAAACTTTTTCAAATTTTTCTTTCACAAACCCTTTACTTATAATCCTTAAGTCCGAAAATGCTTGTATGCCCCCCTTTGGTCAGAATCGAGGGCCGATTGAAACTGTCGAATAGCCGATATTGTTTTAGCGTGTGAGATGTTTAACCATTTCACCAAATGATGCTCGTACCCCAAACAACCCCTTTGATTTTTTGTACTTAAACCCCTTGATGTTGATAGTTTTTTAAGTTCAAATCACGTTCATGACTGCTGGGTAACACCTCAAAATCCCCCTAACTATCTGCTGTCTAAGGGGTTTGATTGGGGCCCCCTTTTGCTGGGGCCCCAAAGGGTACCTAATTCGACTGAAAGGTCATCCACACGTGTATCATTTTTCTCTTGTCCGTTCAAAACCGTACAACCAATGCGCTGAGTATTCGTCGTGGTGGCTTTTGAGGAGCAACAATGCACAAACACCCAGTAGTTATAAACTTATAAAAACGGCTTTTCTCCTTTGGTTAGTACCCAGAATTAATGAAATTTACTGGAGAGTTAATAATGTGAAGACTCTCAAAGTTGGGTTTTTCCTCAAAATTCAAGTTAGTTTTTATTGACCGATTATTTTGTTTGAACTTTTGACTTACTAAGTTTCTGCTCTCGTTCCATACCGAATAATGATAATAAAACAGATTTTAAACCACATTCCATACATTAATATTTTACTGAAAGTACTACAATTCTACATGGGTATAACCACACATTTTGTACTACATAATCTATGCAAATACTGAACCAAAATGCCGTTTAACAACCTCAACACAAAAGAGGCAATTAGGCAACAAAAAATTTCTAGTTTTCTTCTCCAATTATGTGTTTTCAAATAAAAAACTTTTTAAGAATTTTTGAAATTTGGATTTTGAAACAACTCATTTTTTATACAATTTGAAATTGAAACCATCCTAAATAATTTAAAATAATACAATATCTGTATTTTCTATCGCAAATAATAGAATATGAGATTTATATTTTCGGGACAAATCAAATTTTCTGTTTAGCATTTTTTAAGATAAGTAGTTTAATTTCTATTAAAGAATAACTTTTGTCCTTGGGGATGGGGAAAATGTATTTAAAAGTGGGGTCAAATTAATGTAAAACATTTTCTCGCTTAAATTAAAAGTTATGTAAATTAAAGTGCGTGGGGTTGAACGGTTAAAAAGAATCTTGTAATGGATAAAACGATTTTTAAAATGTTTTGCATTTAATTGGCGAAATGGTTTGGGATTTTTTCCACATCGATTCTAGAGCTCGTACTAACAATAACATAAGACCTTAGCTTGAAAGTGCACAAATATACAATAAAACACCCAAAATGGATTAAAATCCACCTTTTTTCATAACGCATATTTGCGTTCCATTGTCAAGTTAAAAACAAAATTAGTGGATTTACAGAAAAGGCTGCGTCTATTACGTCAAAAAGGTTGCGAAACTTTTGAGGGTTTTTACTAAGGAAAACCTTCCTTTACAAAAAAATATATTATTTCTTGATTTTGAAATTTTTTTCAGTTATAAAATAAGAATGAAAGTTTCCCAAACATTTTTGGGGGGGAAAAAACGATCATACGTCAAAGCCTTCATGATACCAATCAACCCATCACGTAACATATGTAAAGTAACTCGTTTTATTTACTTTCGGAATTATTTAGCTGAAAACACATTTTCAAATATGCAAATATTTTTTTTAATACATTTATTTTTTCAAACGTAAGATTCTAACCGATTTTTTTTGTTTTTAAGTAAAAACACGATGTTGATAATTTTTTTGGAAAGGAATCAATGTTTTTTTGTTGGCCATTGTTGTATAAACCCAAAGACTTTGGTAAAAGAAGGGAAATTGTCCCTTTTATCTGGGGGCCGTGTTCGTCTAAAGGGGCCGGGGACGTAGGCAGCCTTTTTTAATAAATGTGCGGAAAATTTAAACATGTCAAAAATTGACCCTCAATAGATTTTAAAAACTTTTTAAACAAAAAACCAAAAATTAACGTTTATTTAAATTTTAGAGAAATGTACAATTCACATCTTTAACCGATTCGGGAACGTATGAAAAATTCCCTTTTACAGCCAATTTTTTTTCGGATACAAATCCTCCAAAGGGTCCGGGGCTTTAATATCGTCCCCAATTTTTATTATGGAAATTTTTGCCGATATGACAAAAAAAGCTCAAAAATACCAATTTTGACAATTTTTTTTCTAGTCATGGTAAACCCAAAAAAATTTGTCTTTTACTTTTAAAATTCATAACTCGTGAGACGAATTTTTTCTCTTTTAGCGGTGAATACCCCATTAATATTTTTTTATTTCTTATAAAACTTTTTTACCTTTTATTGTTAAAAAATTTTTAATGGAAAAACCTGCACGTTATGTTAATATAATCTGTTTTTGTTTTGTACATTAAATTTTTTATAAATTTACAAAACAAAACCCTATACAAAGTAATAAGAGGTTTATTTGGTTAATTAGATTTGTGTTTTACAGTTGTACCTGTTGGATACAAATCTTTGGGCGGCACTTTTGCGAACATTCCCCGACCCCCTGGCAGAAATCTTATCACAATTAATCACGTTTTCGCCCTCACACATTGTAATAAACTCCATATTAAATGTTTTGGTTCATGCATTTTAAAGAGAAATTATTTTATAACATTGACATCCTTAAAAAATTTTTAGTGTATAAAATTAAAAAAAATTAAAACTAAAAACAGGTATAACGTTATAAAAAACTTTGGACTTTTTTCACTTTTAGTTAAAAAAAATATTTTTTAAAATGTGATATTTCGATTTCTTTACAAAAAACTTTATCAAAAAAAATTAAAAATTTAAAAAACCCAAAAAGACGGGGAAAAAAACATTTCACAAATTTTTTAAAAATTTGGGCTGTGTATTAGTACCAAATTATTAACAAAAAAGTTTTTTTAAGTATAAAAAATAAAAAAACAAAAAACAGAACTTTAAATTTGACAAGTTGGACTTTATTTGTATGAAAAAAAGCTATTGACTATGATAAAAATTGAGGGGACGAAACTTTTCCAAATGGCGGGATACACAAGACACCTGATTGTTTTTCCCCAAATAAAATAAAAACCAGTTCAAATTTTTCAGTGTTGTGGCATTAGACTCATTGAAAGGTTGAAGCGTCTTCCCAATTAATATGATGTTGATTTTCATAAACATGTTCTGCGAGTTTTGAAGTATCAATCTTATGTTGTTTCACATTGTTCTTGTGTTCTTTTCATATGATGATAATAATTCTCAAATATTTGTTTTAAAATGATATCAATTTTTGTTTTCATCTTAACTACATTTTTAAAAACGAATTATCTTTTGAAATTTTACATCTGCTGGGAAAACCTTAAGGAGGTGCTTAGTGTTAACGCCGATTCAATTGTCCCTCTCTTTCCTTCCTCAATTTCAAAAACCCCCAAAACAGTTATACCATCTTTTTTTACACAAGTGCTGACTGAGAATTCCTCCGCACCGAGTTTTGCGACTGCATTTTACCATCGCCACGATTGCAGAATCTGGAACTCTGTGAGCGTGTGCAAGGACATGCCCCTCTCGCCACGTTACCTCTATTTCGGTGCTTTCTCTCAACCGCTCACCCTTTCTCTGGGGGTAAATCACGTGTGTTTTATATTATTATTAACATTACTTTCCCCGCAAGTGTAGTGCAAGTGCTACAAAATTTAAAAGTGTCGTTCGCACCCCCCCTGCAACCCCCGTCGCCTCTTCTGTTCAGTCACCACGTCGCCGTAGCTTGTCAACAGCACGTCCAACATACTCCAACTAAGTAATGTGGTAATAGCTTTTTGCTTCGGCACTATTCCTCTGCTCTTACTCCAACCCCAATTCCCATCCCTAATTAATTCAGCCCCCCTCGACTACTGCTCAATTACCTAGTGAAGTTCTAGAATTTTTCGCAACTAGAACCTAGGTCGCGTGTACATCCTCCCCTTGCCCCAACAGAAAATTTTTAAATTATATGGCCTAAAAGTGTTGAAGTTCTTTACCGCATTGCATTGTTTGCATTCCTGTAATGTGAACGCTGCAGCGCCAATACTTTCGAGTTTGTTTCTATTTAAAAGAAAAAATTAACCAAAAGTTTTATTTGCCTATTTATTTTTGATCCCCTAGTTGAGTCGAAAATTTTTGTTTCCATGTAACACTTGCTTATGTCTCGCTATGGCCAGGTGTGGTGCTCGACTCGATGACTGTTTGATTTCGATTTTCCAGTTTATATGGGAAATTGGAAATAAACTCAGGAAAACCATTCTACATTTGAAAAATAGAAATTCTAAAATAATAGACTTTATAAAAATATTTAAAAAAAAATTCCATACAAAATCATGTTAAAGTCAAATTTTAAATTAGAAAAAAAAGTTTTTTAAAACGAAATATCTGTAGAGAAAAGAAAAAAAATCTGAGGTGTCAGGGGTCTTTTTTCTAATTGTACAACAGTCGATCGACAGGGACAAGCGACAATAGTCGACCAAAACGTCAACTTTAGTGAAAGAGCAAGTGAGCTGCCACGGGGATTTTTTTATATTCCAAAAAAAAAAATTAATTATTTACTTTTTTTTCCGTGTATTTGTTCTAGTTGTATATATAACGTAAAGGAAACAATTGGAAGACGCTTTGAAAATTTTTAAAAAAAAAAAAGCTTATAACTTGGCTCAACGCTGCTCGCCCCGTCACAGCAAAAATACCACTAATAGTTATTTGGCAACAATTACGTTTTTTAATTTTTTTTATTGCCTCTGAAAATTTTTCCTTATCGAAAAGGACATTACATTCAGCCAATTAAGTAATTACCTTTTAACTGGTTTTTAAAATTTCAGGGGAGTTCTCTTGTCTTTTTTCACTAAAGTTTCATTTCGGTCGCTATTGTCGTTTGTCCTGTCGATTGACTATTAATGTAATTGAAAATATTCCCCCATGTATCCTTTTTTCCCGAAGAAAAATTACCCCAAACCTTTGGTTAAAAATTTTTATTTGTTTTATTTTAAAAATTATATTATTCATAATACTTACCGGTATTAAAAGTTGTCTAAACAAAATGAAATCATTTTCTTCTTTTAGGTGTCTGTGGGTTTACGGTACCCACTTCTGGGGTGGGGTGATCTCAGACAATCGGGGCCTGTCCGCCGTCATTGTGTCGTCGCATACCCAACTTTGCTATTTCTTACCATCAGGGGGGGCACGCAACCGAACAGGGGGGGAACTATCTACAATGTTGAGAATTTATCAAACACGATAATTACAACTCTACGACTTTCGACTTTGCATTGGTCATACAAAGTAAAATTATAATGTAATGTTGGGTACTACAAATTTTCGATGCTGGGCCCCTTACACATAATTTAGAGTGTACGAGGGTAAATAAAACTTTTCTCTGGATTATAAAGCAACTTACTATACAAGATTTTTTTTAAAAATTTAAAATTGACGGGCAATGGATGTTATTCGCGTCACCAAGTACTTCAATAAATGTAGTAAAATTAAGAGAGTGGGATCTTTTTTAGGAAAATTTATTTTTTGCTGGGGCCGACTGACACACAGATGTCGAAATTTTGAGCATATGCACGAATGTGGAAAAAGGCTGTCTAGTAACACATTTCAAAATTTGTTTTGTTTAAAAATTTTTTAAAAAGTTAATTAAAGTTACGAATGTTGATTTTTTTTAAAAAACTCCACAACTGGTTTTAATTTTGATTTTTTTTTTCCCTGATTAAAAAAAAAATTTTAAAAATCTGTGTCGCAGGCCTGTCCAGGGTACTTCATTGACAAATTGCCACGTTTCTATACTTCAGATGCCTTGGGGAGCGAAGGGGATGTGCTAAATGCTAAAAGCGCCCCTTCCCTCTTAATGTTAGTTTGTTATAATTTAAAAAAAGCAAAACTCAATAAAAATAGTTAGAAATTAAAAACAAAAATTTAATATTAAAAAAGGGGATCAACATGTTCCTTTTTTTAGATAATCAAAAATTAACTGGTCCCCCAATTTAAAAAAACTAATAACAAGGCTGCCCTCAAAAAAATTATTTAAAAAAAATTTTGAAAATCAAAACAGCTCCAAACTATAATGTTTCTTTCCATATTTTGGTTGTTTCTTTGGAAAAAAATACGAACACAATTTTTATACAACATAAAAACGGGAAGAATCTCAGATGGGAGCAGAGTCCATTTTATTAGAAAATAAGAGCGGCTGTGCTCAAAGACCTCTATCATGGCCTATTGCTTAAAAATTCTCTGTTGTCAATTTAATTGGTTTTGATTTCCCGGGAGAAAATCCCTTCGTTCATACAAACATCAAGAACACGCCTTCCCCCAGGGTTGGATTTCCCGCTGGTACCACTCCAAATTCCACTGGCGGGGGGGTCCCTTCTGTAGTGTGTTTTTGAATATAAAAAGCATAATGTATTTCTCTCTTTGATTTTTAAAAACAAATAAACGCTAAATAGAAAACTTTAGCCCTTTGGGTTTAAACCAAATGAAAACATACATGAGGGGGTTTTAAAAAATAATTTTTGACTTTCTTCTCATTTTTGTACCAGCTTGCGTAACTAAACAAACCCTTTGGCCTTAATTTTTTTTTATTTGGGAAATCATATTGTTTTCAAAACAGCAACTAAAAAAAAACTTTATCTAAAAAAACCCCATAACTTAATATTAATACAGTTGGCCCTTCACAATTTAGCTGTAAATACAATCCTTTCTCGTTAGAAATCTCCTCCCCAGAAAAGCGATTTTTCATAAATTTAATTTACATATAGTTAAAAAAAGGAGATTGTAAATTTTTTGCATCTTCAATTTTTTATACCCGGGTTTCATAAAATTTGTTTCAAACTTACTTGCTTTTTTGGTTAATAGCGGTGACCGCTTCCTAACCTAGGGGCCCCCCTCGTAGTAATCACCCGCTGAAAGTCTAGACGCAAGGGTGATCAAATAAAGCGCGAGACTTGATTCGGATGGTTCCCCGGGGGTCCCGTGAACCCCTAGACGGGTTTTCCCTCAGGGGGTTTATGCGAATTAAGGGATTGAGTCCTCTTAAACAGCCCTTGGAACAAGCCCTTCACAATATTTGTCGTAGATCCAAGACCCAGTTAGTCCCTGAAGAGGGGCAAAACGGTAAGCTCTGTGTGACCCCACATCGGGCCCGTATTAAAATGTTGTTGGTCTTTCTATTCAGCACAAAAAATTTTTTATGGAACGTTCTATAAATATTGTACCCGAACTATAAATTTCCATAATTTCTGAAAAAGCTTAGTTATATTCAATTTAACATTGAAGGAAAGGGCAAATTTCACCGAATTTATCATTCAAAAAACGTTCCCAAAAAATATCACATAAGACATTGTAATGTTCTAAGAATACTTTTGAAAATAACAATAAGTATATTTACAATTTAAAAAAATTAATAAATGTTTCGAATATTTAAAAAATTCACATAATTTAAATAAATTCCACAAAAAAGAAAAATTAAAATTCATTCAAAAATTTAAGGAGGGTTTTGGGAATTTCAAAGGGTAGGCAGGCCCCCAAATTTATAAAAAACTCGAAAAATTGGGGTCCACATCCATTGTCTTTTTAAAAGATGCAATGGGGGGGGCCACCGATAGCTTCCTCCTTTTCCACCAACCATTTTAAACTTTGCACCCCACTCTCGCCCCTCTCTGATGCCCCAAATACGTGCTCAAGAAGCCCATGTAACACCAGTAATAAGTGCTGAACTGCTACGCGGTTTGTTTTTGGGGGGTTTAAGTCGAGCCCTGCTGTGCCCGGCTTGGGACTCGCTGCCAAATTTTTCATAAATTTTTTACACTCATCGTTTCATACAGGGGGCCCCCAAGCTTCAATTTTAATTGTAATAATTTTCTTAAAAAATTTAACAACAAATTTGGGCATCAAAGGGAAAATTTATATAAAAGGTTGTAAATCCTTTTTCACCCTTTTTTTACCCTTCCTCTGCGTATTTTCAGTCCCCTCCCGTTTTCACGTCCGACGGGAGGCTCCCTTTGTCACATCATCCTCAGGCAATTTTTAGCTACTTGGGATATTGTAGGGTTGCTATTAAAATGATAATTTGTTGTTTTCGTTTTAAACCCAAAATTTAAAATTTTTGCGTTTGGGGTTTTGGGGATAATTAAAAAGGTGGTTTTTCCTAAAGCTCTTTGTCCTAACTTAGGGGACTATTACTAAATTAGAGGTTTTTGACAAATTGGTAAGGGTTTCTTGTGATGTCAGAGACAGTCTTTTTCCTCGTGTAGATAATTTAAACCCTTTCATTGTCACAGTATTTTTGTTCTTAAATTTTATTGTTGGTTTTATAAATTGATTTTTTCCTTTGCCTAATTGCCCATATAAGATTGAATCATTATTCACACTAACTAGTAATTATGGCGCCATTTCCCCACGCGTTGTCTTGATGTTTAAATCTGCGTCCGCGGGGGGGAATCCTTGGGCTTTTTAAATTTAAGCGACGCGTTGTCTTATGTTTTGGTTTTGCGGTCCACTGGGGTAATCCTTGGGTCCTAATTGAAGTTCGTTGGGGGTTTTTTTGGGTGTTTATTATATTTCTAAACCGATGTAACGAATGATATTATGATTGTTTATTGGGAATTAACGGTGATTTTATTAGGGTTTTAAACCCAAGGTAATTTTTTCTTTTAAATCCTGGAACGTTTTGAGAATTTTTTGATTTTTTATTTTGAGAACGATTCTTGTCTGTTTAGATTTTTTTCTAAAAAGAGTAACAGTATAGTATGATTGTTTATTGGGAATTTAACGGTGATTGGTAAGGTTACCAAGGGGAATTTTCTAACTTGGAACGTTTGGAAATTGACTTTATTTTTTCTGAACGATTCTTTCTGTTTTGATTTGTTTAAACACTTTTAATTTGGGGTTTCGCTGTTTTCGCGGGACCGGTCGTTATCGCACGATTGGGAATGGCCCACTCGCGGGATCGCGAAAGTTACGTCTTTGGACAATATCCCCCTCCGGTTTGACGCGTTGTGAACGATTGGGTTAAGATGATTGAATTTTTTTCAGTACCTCTAACTTTACTGTTTTTCTAAGATTAATTTTCTTTTTTAGATTTGACATACTCTTCCACTTGCTATTCAAAATTAGCCCACGTTTTTGTTTAGACAATCAAAACTGCATTTTTTATCATTTACTTCGAATTTCACTCGTATCTTTAAGAAAATTTTGTTTTTCCCTTTACAACGTAAAAAAAACTTTTGTCCCGTTTTTTATAGTGTCCCCTAAAATTTGCTACCGACTCCCTCCTGCTTAATGCAGGCCCGGTTTCCCCCTACTAAGGAACTGTGTTGTTGCAAAAGCCTGACCGCAAATTCTCCCCTTTTTCACCCCCACTCTTGGACGTACTAGTTTTTTTGAAACCAACAATATCTACTCTGTGCTGTAACTTTAATTTTTTTCTCAATGCTTTTATAAAATGGACTTGGACCTTTGGCTGGCCAAGTTTCCCCCCCCTACTGGACCAATAGTTTTTTGTTATGCGACACATCATGTACCAAAACTGAGTTTAGATTTGGGGGATTTAACTTGAGTTTGCCCATGACACAAATGTGTTTCGTCGACATGCATTTTGGACGCCCCTCAAGACTTTTTAGCTAAAATTCAAACGGGTGGCGGGGTTGTGATTTCTGTTCCTTTTTAACTGCACAGGAAGACCAATTATCTCTCGTACCCAGTACGCCGACTGCCTATTCCTTCGCCGAACAAGCTTCTCCCCCAAATTTCCCTAACCCCTTTAAGGCATCTACACACCTGTAGCCGGGCTCTAGGGCCTATTCTCATTTTGGGGATTGATTATTATTAATCAATATTAATATTTAATCATCGGTTTTAAATGCGTAGTTACACTTATAGACCCGGGGCTCGCAACATAAAGTCTCCCCCATAGGGTAATTGTTTGACCTTGGAATAGAACGGAAATTCAAGTCAAATTTAAAAAATCGCGTCTTAAGTCAACGTGGGGCGGTTACCCCTCAGACCCCCCCCCCAAAATGGGCCCCCCAAAAAAGGTCAAAACTGTCCCTATTAGGGATACATGATTGAAACATAAAAAAAAAAATAGAAGAAGTTAGCCCAAAAATAAATAACACACCTCAGACAGGCTGCCATTGGACCGTTGACCCGTCAAACGCCCCCCAAAGTAGGCCCCAAAAAAGGGCAACTCTGCCCTCATAAGGTATACATGATTCAAACATACGCCATTTTTATAGGGAAAATTACTAGAAAAACGAATATCACTCGTCAGACGGGCTGCGTTGGGCCGTTGACCCGTCAGATGCCCCCAAAGTGGCCCCCCCAAAAAGGTCAAATCTGCCCCTATTAAGTTTACATGATTAAAACATAAGAAAAATTGTGGAAAAAGTTAGCCCAAAAATGAATATCACTCGTCAGACGGGCTGCGATGGGCCGTTGACCCGTCAGACGCCCCCAAAGTGGGCCCCAAAAAAGGTCAACTCTGCCCTCATAAGGTATACATGATTCAAACATACGTCATTATATAGGGAAAATTACTAGAAAAACGAATATCACTCGTCAGACGGGCTGCGCTGGGCCGTTGACCCGTCAGATGCCCCCAAAGTGGCCCCCCCCCAAAAAAGGTAAAATCTGCCCCTATTAAGTATACATGATTAAAACATAAAAAAAATATAGAAGAAGTTATCCCAAAAATGAATTTCACTCGTCAGACGGGCTGCGATGGGCCGTTGACCCGTCAGGTACAACCTCCAAAGTGTGCCCCCAAAGATGTCGAATCTGCCCTTAAGACTGTTTGCCAAGCTCGGGCTATCTTTTTTTACAATGATAAATGCCCTTTTAACAACACGCTTGATCGTTATATCCAGCTTATTTCACATACAGAACGTCCTTTTTTTACCTTAAATTTTCATCCAAAATCTGCATTTTTGGGAGGCTGTTCAGAAAGGATGAGCGTGTGTCGCTATCTAAGCACATTTTGAGATTTCAAATAATTGTCTCCTACACAAAATTGGTAAATTACTACAAATTAACAGTTTGGTGTCTTATTTACGGTCAGTTAATAAGAAAAGTGAGCAATATTTGGAAAATGTGCCTAGATACCCCTTATTACACATTCTTTCTTAACATTTTAGTGCAAAGCAAAACCCGATAGGACCAACGATAGAGCTTCCAAGTGATCCAGACTTGACCTCTGCGCTCTGCGTCAAAGCCTGGTTTTCTCGAGCTTAGCCACCTTGGATTTATTGTATAGGCAACTAGACGCTGTTAAATTGGTTCCATAGACAGAAATTTAAAAAAAAATCCATCAGAGAGAGAGAGAGAGAGATAAGGGTATTTATTGTAAGGCGGGATTAAGGCTAGTGAAGCCTTATCTTCCATCCAACCTAATACTAATAATAATAATAATACATTTGATAATGAAGAGAACATAACATGATTATATAAAATATTGAAATAATAAATTAAATACATTATGGTAGCATTATTGCAAAGTTAAAATTTTCTAGGTGTATATTAATGTTATGCAAATTATGAATTTTGAATCGATTTATGCAAATCTGCAATAGTTTAAGAAACATTTATTCATCCATTCACACAAAAGTACAAAATTAATATAGCTTTAGACATTGTGTGCAGAAATACAGGTGAGCAGGAGCAGGTTGTGGTATGCATTACTCAATCATTAATTTAACAAAGGCTGTAGCGACTGATGTTTATAGCTGTTAATTAATTATAATTACTCAAGTAATGTTGATGTACTTTATGCTTGAAAGTGTCGTAACTAATTCCGTAAACATCCCTGATGCTCGTTAGGAGAGTATTCCAGACTCGAATAGCGTTTATTGTAAAAGAGTGGTCAAGAAGATTGGTTCTATGGGTTGGAAATGTTAACTGAGTACCTGATCTAGATCTAGTGTTGAAGGTATGGTTTGAGAATAGGTATTGAAAATTAGATGCTAGGTACGAAGGTGTTGATGTTGAGAGCAGACGATGAACAAGGCAAATCGAGTGTAGATTTCTACGGTCATTTAGACGAATCCACGCAAGATTTTTGAGAGAGAGAGAGAGAGAGAGAGAGAGAGAGAGAGAGAGAGAGAGAGAGAGATGTTAAATACAGACCAAGATGGTTCCTGGATGATCTGTACCCTTTGTCACTTGATGAGATTATGCAATGCGATTTAGAAGTAAGATTAGAGGATTTCGATGAGGATGATGACATAGATGTTTCGGAAGCAGCGTACATGATGTAAATATTATTAAATGTGATTACAGTTTTTTATTTATTCTAATCCTCAATTGTCTTTTAACTTATGAAAAGTATTTGCATGTTTCAACACATGTAAAAGATTATTATGTATGTTATGATATGATGATGATTACTAATAAAATGTTAAAGCGTACAAGCGTACAGTGATTACGAATGTGATAGAAGTTTTGATATTTGAAGTTAATTATACCAAACCAATTTATATATTCTAATCTTCAATTGAATGTAACTTATATAAACTACTTACACACACACACACACACACAACAACACATTACAAATTTTTACTTGTGATATGATGATGATTACTTCTGAAGATTACTATGATAAAAAGTTGAAACATACGGTGATAACGAAAGTATGGCAGTTTTGATGTTTGGAGACATACCAATTGATATATTCTAACCCTCAATTGTTTGTAACTTATAAAAACTAATTACATGATTCAACACATATTTAAGATTATTGCTTAATAGGTTAGCATATGATGTTAATTATTTACGTAACTTATGATTACTATGATATGATTACTTATGTGAAAAAATTAATTGATTGTCAATGATTTTCTTGTATCGTTATACAATATGCAACAGTTTCAGCGATATACTTGAATAGGCAGAATCCGTATAGTATCATGTAACAAGTAGTAAACACAACTCTTCATTTGTAAAAAAAATTATATTCAAACACTCTTTACAGTTTAAACCCTAACCCTATACCATTATTAATTATATAATTACCATAAGACGAAGTATAACATGTCTTCCTGATTTATTCATCGATCTGAATATTCCGAAAAAATAAAAAAAGTGGTAGTTACAGGGCTCAATGACCCAAAATATGCTTAAACATCATGACTACATATTATCGCACAAATCCGATTGAATCCAACATAATTTCATAAGTATTCTAGACAAAACATTTAAAAAAAATTTTTTGGGGGGGATATACCTTATAAGGGCAGAGTTGACCTTTTTTGGGGCCCACTTTGGGGGCGTCTGACGGGTCAACGGCCCATCGCAGCCCGTCTGACGAGTGATATTCATTTTTGGGCTAACTTCTTCTATAATTTTTCTTATGTTTTAATCATGTATACTTAATAGGGGCAGATTTGACCTTTTTCCCACTTTGGGGGCGTCTGACGGGTAAACGCCCCAACGTTGACTTGTAAGACGCGCATTTTTGAAAATGACTTGAATTTCCGCTTCTATTCCAATGGTCAAACCATATGTACCCTATGAGGGGAGACTTTATGTTGCGAGCTCTTGGACTATTAGTTGATATGGAAATGAGCTATTCTCTAAAACGTTAGTATGCAGATGAGCTATCCCTAAGTTGATATGGAAATAAGCTATCCCTAAGATGATATGGAGATGAGCTATCCTCTAATACGTTAGTATGCAAATGATTTTATATACACGAATTTATCGATATGGAGTCGGTAGGCAGCTTCAACTCTGACAATACCCCTTCGATTCATTAAAAAATCAGCATTATTTTAAAATTAATCCATCACCTACCGAGTTCCATAATGAATTCGGAAAATAAAATTAAAAAATCTTCTAAGTCCTTGATGTAATGTTGAATTTAAAGACAAAGAAATAAAACTTAATATTTCAATAATTTTTTTATAAGTCCTAACTACTAATTGTTTTAACTAAACTTGAATAAATGCAGCTGACATTTGAGTGCTATGACCTATAGGTGGACAATGGTTAGGTATTGCATCACGTTTATTTACTTCGGTAATAATACAACCCTTCCGCATTCAGTTTCCCATTCATCCACTATTTCTTTCACAGACAAGGTCAACCACTTTTGCTCTTCCTTGTTCTGCTGGTAGACAGGTAAGAACCCCTTCCTCAGCTGGTGTCTTTCCGCCCAGCCACGCTTGGTGCCTTCTCTCTCACTCTCTCAGCCATTCATTCATGTTTCAACCCCCCCTCCACCTTGAAGGTGAGGTGATTGATCTCAAGATTAGCGTAATCGTTCCCCACTGAGGTTCTTCTTTACTTCCTACTTACACCCTGTTTTGAACTATTTCCTAAATAGACGATTGACAACAATTGAAGCAATTTGATACGAATTAACTCCCTCATTCTTTCTCTCTCTTCATGTCGCTGAGTACTGCAGAAACTTTCCTGAATTACAAAGAAAAACGTCATATGATCAGCCCTCTACTCGTGACAACTAATTGATTGCAAGTTACTATGAAGGTATGTTAATACAAAAAAATGGTGAAACAGCACGGGGTAGGGTCACCATGCCCTCCCGGTTGCCGACTGGAATGAGATTAGACATACCGTCTCTTCACTAATGTCATATCTAACTACCTGTTCAGAGATGCTCAAGGGGGATCACGAAATTAATTATTTTTACACCGGCAAAGCCTCTATCTTCTTCAATGCTGGCATGAATTAATGTGGAATCAATCTGTATACTACATCCAACTAACCACTTATCGACTCCAATCATACTATTGAATAGTTCAATCCTAGATAACCAAGTTTCTATTCGAGCCGGACCCCCCTAGTGGTTCCTTCTCGCTACCTCTTCAGTTCCTTTTCACCTACCCTTCTATTCAAAAGTTGCACTTTTGTTGCAATTTTTGTAAAAAACAAATTATTATTTTCTAAACACACAATTTATCTGGGACCATTATTCCTTCTTAATGGCCCTGTTTCTTACATAATCTATTGCTTTCACAAAAAAAAAACACAAAATATATAACATAAAAACAAAACAGTGTCGAGAAAGTGAAGAGTCTCGTCTATGAATCTATACAATTCATAGTGCATCCACAACATCCTCACTTCCTCTCATTTATTTACAGGTCATTTATGAGGTAATACCTCAGTTTCCTTGTTTCTAGAGTGGTGCTTACATGGTATTGTAGGGTTTCAAATTATTTACATTATATACACCCTTAGTCACCCCTCCCACAGTAGCTAGTCTGTAGGCATTAATGCCGACCAGCTGTTCCACAATTAGAGGTCCTTCAAAAATGTTAAAGAATTTCTTACAAACCTTGGTGGAAAGTTTCGACACATTGAGTGATTTTAACAATACCTGATCTCCTACTCTGAATACCGTTTTCTTGGGAAATTTCCCTTCGTGACGTTTCTTTTATCCTCTGCTTTACCTAAGAGGCGTTCTCTGGCTAGCATAATCTTTCTTACGTGTGGCACGTCAGTTACCCCGCTCTCCGGTGTGTCTATGAGTGATACCAATTTTGGTTTGACTACTTTATTGTAGTGTAACTCGAAAGGAGTGAACCCCGTGCTTTCATGTGTAACTGAATTCAATAGGTTTTCCATCTGTGGTACCCACTTAACCCATCCACTATGGTTCGCTGAACAGTAGTGTCTTAGTATTCTCCCTATCTCGCACATCACTCGCTCTACCGGGTTCGATGCCGGGTGTCGGATAGAACTCATATAAACTCGCACCCCCCTCTTTTCTAACACTTCTTTCCACTCCTTCGACGTATACTGTGTCCCGTGGTCTGATAAAACACAACTGGGTACTTGCACTGTGTCCATGTATAAGGTTGCCTTACTTGCCACAGCTATAATTGCTGTCTGTTTCACTAATGGGTATAACGTCACTAGTTTAGAGAAAACATCTAGGAATACTAAAATGTACCTGAATCCGCGTTGGCCTCTTGGGATAGGACCGAATATATCCGTACTTATCAGTTGACCTATTCCCGTCGGGATAATAGGGGCATAAGTCCCGTGTTCCCCTCTAGTGGGATGTTTCGTTCGCTGGCACTTGTCACATGCACCTATCACCTTCCTAACCAACCTAGCCTGGTGTTGGAAACTAAAGTGTTCTCCTATTACAATCTCACATTTACGTGGACCAAAATGTCCTAACTCGGCATGTACGCTCTGTATTACGTCTATGGCAATTATCTTAGGTAGACATAACTTCCACGTGGTCTTTACCTCTCGGCGAAAAAACAACTTTTTATCTTGTAGTCGGAATTGTGTTACCGGTTCTATTACCCCCTTTTCCAGCCTGTCTATAATGTTTTTATAGCGGGTGTCCTGCCGTTGGTATTCATCAATATTTTTAAGTTTCTTCCGTAAGTCTAGGCTGATACTCTTAAAGGGGTATTTAACCGCTAAACTCAAAAAATATATTTCATTCAGGCTAACTAGTAATGAATTTAGCAATCAACAGAAAATTTATTGGGGCCACCATGACCTCCCAAAAAATTGTCAAACATGACATTTTTCGAGCTAGGTCCCATCGGCAAAAATCTCCCATAAGAAATAACATGGGGACGATCTTTATGCCCCGTGACCTTGGAGGATTTCGATCCAAAAAAATATTGGCCATTATTGACGTACTCGACAGCCTTTTCTGTAAATTCTCTATATTTTGTTCTGTAGTTTGGGCAAGTAGTTCGGTCAAAACATGCTGATAACCAAGATGGGGTGTGATTTTGGAATGCATATTTTTGCGTGTTTGAGGGTATATTTGGGCACAGTTTCAAGACACGATGTTATAAAGTGGCATTTTAGATTAATACTATGCTCTAGTATCTATGTGGACCAAAAAAGAAGCAGGTTAAAGCTGATTTAGGAAATTTTCCAAAACACCAATTTTCGCCAATTTCTGGATCAAAAAAATTGAAAAATTCGTGTTAAATCACAGTTACAAGATATAATTTTTTAAACAGTCATTTAAGTGTAGTATTTTGCTATAGATCACGTGGTAAAAAATAATTTTTGGGGTTTTTAGCCCCTTTAATCACTGGCGCGACAACTACGTCATGATTGGTGCCTTGTGTTTCCTCGATTTCTCCGTCTAATCTTATTGGGAATCTACTCAGCGTATCGGCTACGACATTCAATCGTCCTGGACTATGCACGATGTTGAACTTAAATTGCTGTATGAATAATACCCACCTAGTTAACCTGCTAGATAGTAACCTGCTTTTCATAAGGAACGTTAATGCTTTATGGTCAGTTATTATCGTTAAATCTGCTCCCAAAATGAAAATCCTAAACTTTGTGAGACTCCAAACTATCGCCAATAGCTCTTTTTCTGTTACAGTGTAATGAAGCTCCGCCCCCCTTATTACCCGTGACGCCATGCAAATTACTTGTTCGTTACCTTCCTCGTCTGTTTGGAATAGATACGCCCCTAACCCTAGGTCACTCGCATCGCATCTTAAGAAAAATGGTTTTTCATACTTCGGGAATCTAAGCTGGACAGTTTCAATAAATAGTTTTTTCACTTCGGTGAATGCTATCTCCTGAGTGGCGGTCCACTTCCATTTGGCTTTCTTCAGGAGTAGTTCCTGTAAGGCTACTGTGCCCTGAGCATACTTATCAGTGTATAATCTATAATAGCTACACATTCCGAGAAACCCACGTAATTGTCGTTGATTCTTAGGCCTAGGCCAGTTGTGAATTATCTCTAACTTCCTGGGATCGGGACTAAGACCCTGGTTGCTAAGGATATGCCCTAAACATGGTAAACTAAATTGCCCAAACTTTGACTTTCCCAAATTGATCGTACACCCTGCTACTTCAATTCGATCTAACACAATATCCACATGTTGGACATGTTCCTTCCACGTTAAAGACCTGATCATTAAATCATCTACATACCCTCTACAGAAGTGTTCAATGTCATAGCCCAGTACATGGTTCATCGCTCGTACAAATGCTGCTACGCTCATGTTTAAACCAAATGGTAACACGGTGAAAGAGTATATATTTTCTTTATGTTTAAACGATACTAAGGGTCTACTCTCCTTAGCTAAAGGAACTTGCCAGAACGATGCTACAAAATCTAATGAGGATAGGTATTTGAAGGTCCCAAAGCCCTGTAGTAATTCTTGTGGTGGACATGGACTCTCGTATTCGGGTATTATCCTCCGATTTAAATGCCGCGCGTCTAGACAGAGTCTTACTGCACCCCCCTTCTTTACTACGACAACCATTGGGCTAATATACGGGCTCGTGGATCTCTCGATTACGCCGCATTGTAACATATGATTTATTTGCTTATCTACTGCATCCTTGTGCGCGTACGGAATAGGATAGTTTTTTTCAAAGAACCCCTCATCGTTTTTGATCTTGAGTTTGCATTCAAAACCCTTAATCTTTCCCGGGCTATCTTTAAAAACTACTTTGTGTCTCAAGAGAACTTCCTTAAGCTCTTCCTTCTGTTCCTGAGTCAAGGATAAGCCTTCTACTATCTGATCGATTTCCTGTTCGATTGGTAAACCTGTTTGCTCCTCATTAAGAACACTGACTTCCTCGTCTACCCTATCCTGGGACACGTGACATACAGTGGTTAAATTCCTATCTTCTTCTTCTGTAAACTTATGCATTTTAATCAAAGTTGAACTAATTCCCATGTTATTGATTTTTATACTTTTTGATTTGAAATCGATATTGACGGCGTTTTCAACCAACCAATCTATGCCTAGTATAACCTCGCGTACTAGGTTGGTTACTACTAAACATATGCCCTTGGTGTGTATACTTCCTATGTGGATGTCAACAAACACTTGTTTATTTACTTTTTTACTGCGTTTACTCGTCGCCCCCAAAACCGTAATCCCTACTACTGGAAGTGAAACTATCGACCCCCCACTATTTTTTAACACCTCGAAAAACTCCTCCGATATACATGATACTTCGCTACCCGTATCAAGCAGCGCCGTTACTTCCGTCTTTTCTATTATTACTTCTAAGGTAGGGCAACTAGGAATTTCTCCCCCCCCCTTTCTAATTTCTTCTTCTTCTAACAGAAACTCCCCTGGGCTCTGAAAGATCGAATTTACTTGCATAGCGGTAACTCCTACTGTCGGTTGGTGGGTTCCGCTCTGTTCCCCAACCCCCCTTGGTTTTCCGTATTTTGAGAAGCAACCTGTTCCCCGCTGGCTCGTATCGGTGTAGAGCTAACAATACCATTTCCGTGATTATCTCGATTTTGCGGGTTGCGTTGATGACGCCCATCTACCCTCCAATTTGAGTAATTACGCTCGGTTGGTCCTTCTCGGTGTCCTGTCGACGCATAACTAGTTTTCTTTGGTGTTACCAAAGCGATGTTTTCACTCTCATAAAGTTTCAGCCGTCCTATTGTCTGTTCGACGGTCACCCCTTCATGCAACAAAACTGTTTTTATTTCTTCTTTGAAATGGCTTATCAGACGTCTGGCCATCGCACATTCAGGTATTTTACAAGTAAGGTAGGCGGCCTGTCTAGCTAGACGTTGCATATACACTGACCTTGGTTCCGGGCTATTATACGGGTACTTTCCGGTATATATTACTTGTGCCAGGTTATCCTGTTCAAAGCCGTTCCTAGTACGGCGTCAAATGGTTTTTCTGTGCAACTTTTTGGTAAGAATATAGCACCATATGTCGTTATGCTCAGGAGGCCTCACAGAATATGAATCGCTTTGGTGCCAGAACGCCGCCCGCGACTGGGGGCGGAACGCCGCCCCCAAGTTTGACCACGCTCGGGAATATAAAACGCTCAATAACAGCCAAACGGTTCATCGGACAACAAAAAATGAAGAGGCAAATTATGCTTAAAATGGATGGATTTAGGTAATAAGATACTAATTCCTTTTCGCCGCTCGCAACATGGGGGTGGGGACTCCGCCCCCAAGCTTACAACTCTCGGGAATATAAAACGCCCAATAACAGCCAAACGGTTGGTTGGAATACAAAACATAAAGAGGCAAATTATGCTTAAAATGAATAGATGCAGGTAATACGAAACTAATTCATTTTCTCCGCCCGCAACAGGGAGGGCAAGGAATGCGCCCCCAAGCTTACCACGCTTGGAATATATACCGCTCAAAACAGACAAAGTGCGTTTCAAAACGTCGGACAAAAAACAAGTCAAGAAGAAAATTATGCTTAAAATAAATGAATTAAGATTATAAGATAATAATTTATTTACAAGTCGCAAAATTTATGATTTTTGATAAAAATAATAATTATAACACCATCGGGCACATGAGGTTAATTGTAGAAAAATACAAGTAAAAAACAATTGTATGGATTTGATGTATTCTATGTTTAAAAAAAGCTCAAATGTTAAGCCTTGAGTAATGTAACTGATCATCGTTTGTATAAAATGGATCACTTGAACAATACAAAACACCATACGAGCTCGAAGGAAATAACATAGAAGAGGAGGACTTAGGAGTAGGACATCGAGACAATGTTTCCACACATATAAAGTTACAAGTTAAACTATAACATCAGAGCCGTGAGTTGTATTGTGTTGTTTTCTTCATCTCGTCTTTCTCGTAATCTGAGGAACCAAAGCGGTCAGGCAGCCATCTTCATATATCGGGAAACTACACAAATCAGGACACCAATTAGTCCATACTTTTCCATTTGCACCTACCCATTACCGCAATTTAGTTACACAAACACATCACTTATTTTATTTTGCATCTGGTGCCCAGGTGACAATGTGGTGGTGATAGTCTATTATAGTTCTCCATCCCGCTTCTAGACATATAGGGTTATTGGGTCATGTTCGAGGGGTTGAGATTCTATCAATGACAATTTTAGGGTTTGAAGATGGATCTTTTGATGAGGATGGTCAAGTGCTGCTTCTGTGGGAGGGCGTTCTCAGATTGAAATACCTTGTTTGTGATAAAGCACCATCGAATATCTGGAATCGACGCGACTCCTTGACGGTTGCATACATATAGTTTGGTGAACGGTTTTAAACAATTTTCAAACCAATTTTCGCAAATTCTGATGTCGTTTCCGTGGTTCCACAAAGGCAGTTATTACGTCATCGAAGCCACTGTTAAAAGTCGTAATTGCGACTGTTTACCCTTGCCTACGAAGCTACCAGTGTTTTCTGCTCAAGAAAAGGCATGGAAGCCTGGAAAGAGCCGATGCCTCTTTACACCTTAGTGCATTGTAAATAGGAGCCAGTGGAATAACTCTTTCATGTAATCCTCTTCCAGTGACACAACGGACGAGTTCGCTTCATAGATCGGGATATATTCTACGGCCAAGAACAAAATACACGGTTGTCTGGAGAAAACGAAAAATATGTACTTTGTAATGCTCCTTGTACAGTTGCATCAACAGCGTGATAGGAACATCTTGGTATCGGCTTCTTCTTGCGAGCTTTTAAAGTGCTCCGATTCATATTATGTTCGATTTTGCTTGATTTTGACCATGCCACTACAACTTCTATGCGTAAGGACCTGCGTGTAAAGAATGTTTTTCAGATAAGTAAGCAGTCAATTTTTTTTTGTGGAATTGTGTGACAGGAGTTTTTTCATCATGAATGTCGGCCAACGTAAGTGTTATCTTCCACCCTGTAAGCACAGGGTTAGCTCCACATTGTCTGTTGTTCACGAGAAGTACGCAGACTTTCGGGACATTGGTACACGATCAAACACGACGTGTGCAGTGCATTACATCATTCATGTACCTATGATCAAGCTGTTCGCAAATTATCGGCCAGTCACTGCATAGTTATGTCGCTGTCTGCTTGAACGCATGTACCTCGGCCATACTACAACAATAGCTACGCGCATTGAACCACTTTCGTAATCATTGAAGTCTGCTGTTGTGGAATCGTTGGGAATTTCTCAAGATCCCCATTAGAACAAATTTTTTGAAGCAATGGTGCATAGTTCCATCTGCGAAGACAAAGCTTCTTGGAACCACTGATAACTCATACGAGACACAGTCAAGTGAAGGTTTACATCAGGTCTAGATCGGGCAAAAAAAGTACCTCAAAAAACAATGCTCGAATCTTATTTTAACTAGGATAAATTCATTTTTGGTTTCAACTAGCAATTTATTTCCTGACATTTTGCCACATTTGAAGATTTAATCCTCTTCATGACCATTAGATTGTCGTTGCTGGATGTTCTCCTGTTATCAACAAAAACTACGTAGTTTTCCTTGGCCTATGACTGTTTTCTCGCTGCAAAAAATCGTCGTTGAAAATACTTTAATAGCATGACTCTTTTTGTTGATTATATTGACGAGTTTAGTAGAGTATATCAAGAAAATGGATTACATGGCAAGTTTTTTTTTTTATGGATAAGGACACGTCAAACCGTTTTCGGTCATAATGCACCACTCTAGTCTAAGGGGGGTGAGGGAGCGAGCCCATGCTGTGACCGTCAAAACCAGCCAACGGGTTAAGGAGAGGAAGGGGGTTTCTCACGAATCGCGGTCTCATCGTCGTGTTCAATCGTTCTTGTGCATTGTCATTCGTCGCGGGGGGTCGTCAAGGGAAGGGGGCACCGGTCCCCGACGACGTATATGCCCGGAGTCTCCTCTAGTATTGGGGAGGAAGATACTCCACTCCTTACTATGCTGATGTATTGCGAGGTGGACCTTTTTTTTCTCTTGAATCGCATTTTACGATTAGCAGGCACTAGCATGCTCGGGGCCAATTCTACCCCGGGCCCAGACGGGGAGTTTCAGTGTTTTAGGGAGAGTTCTTGTTATGTTGTCTATTCAAAAATGAGCAATTGTCATTGTGGTGTCTATAGTTGATAGATCAATACGCCTGCGATCTTCTTCTGTTCTAGACGTAATCATGGCCATCTAACCGGGAGCAATTAGGAAAGAAGCGAGACAGTGCAATCGGATTTCAATGAAAGGCCTGCAAGTCCATTTTGCATTGTGATAATAGAACAAACTGAAACAATGATTTTATTACAAACCCAGTTTACAGCAATATAAAAATTTGTTAGTATATTTCAGATGAATTTGTAGGTAGCTCGGCCATCTCTGCTAAATACAATGGAATAACACTGCGTAATTAAGTTTATCGCGAGCCAAAGAAATATTTGTCATTGGCATCTATTAACTTTTTGTTGGGGAAGGGTTTTTGTTAATTCACAATCACCCAGACGCGTACTAATATGTGAAAAGAAAGAGTTCTAATTTAAATTTGCATGTATGAATTAATGATTTGAACAAGGGACTTTTTGTAATTCGTGAATGAGGTTCCGACAAACACTTCAGACCTGACATGGTGTCATTAAATTCTAGTGGGGGGGGCCATGTACACTTCGTGATGTCATTTTGTATCCTGTTGGACCACGCTTTCTTCAAACTCCGCCGCTGACGTTTGCAAGGGGCTTCAAGTTCAGGATATTTTTTAAAGAAAGCTTCCTATGAACAGACAATGTAATGCGTGTAATGAAATAAATGGGCATCAAATACTACGTTTAACATGTTTCCCATCGGGAGTATTTGGACATGTACAAGGACCGTACAACTCAACTCAATCCAACTTCCATCAAATACTACTCAATGTTTGTGTGTGAAAATAAGTATTGCAGAATGAATTTTATCCATAACTTGAGTACTACGTGTTCTTCATTTCATCACTGACGGCAATAAATGTTGCCTCCGTTAAATTGAATCTTACAATAATTGTTGTCCAATTTTCCAAAGAGTGTGTGCCAATGCTTGACGGTGGCATTCCCACCCCCCAGTGAGGGGCGGTGGAAATAAATTATTATCTTATGACCTAATTATTTATTTTTAGGCATAATTTGCCTCTTTTTGTACGATCAAACGGTTGGCTGTTATGAGCCGTTATATATTCCCACATGCGTAAAACTTGGGGGCGGCGTACCCACCCCCCTAGTTGCGGCGGCGAAAAATAAATCATTATGTTATGACCTGATTCATTCATTTAAACATAATCTGCCTCTTGACTTTTGAGTTGGCCAATCAAGCGTTGGCTTTTGGGCGTTTTATATTCCCGAAGCGTGGTAAAACTTGGGGGAGGCGTTCCCGCACCCTCCAGATTGCGGGGAGGCGAAAATGAATTACTTTCTTATTACCTAAATCCGTCCATTTTAAGCTTTAATTTGTGTCTGATTCTTTGTTTCGTACGATCAACCGTTTGGCTGTTATTGAGCGGTATTATATCCCTGAAGAGGGAGTCAAATTGGGGGCGGCGTTCCCGCCCAGTGTTTTCGCGGGCGGCGCTCTGGCACCAAAGCGATTCATATGCTGGAGGCCTCTCTGAGCATAACGACCATATGGTGCTATATTCTTACAAAAAGTTGCACGGGAATACGATATACGACCATTTGACGCTGCACTATCCAATACTTTTTTAGGATTCTGTTTTGAATTCTTGTAATTAGCAAAGTCGTTCTCTCGCAGCCCAAAACTTGACCTGTCCTGGACAAAACACTGTGTTAGCCAAGTTTAGTTCACCCCTCTCTAACCTGATATGCTAGAAAACTTGTTTTATAGTAGCCGGATATGAATTCAACCGGGTGTAAGCCCATTGGCATGGCTATTCGAACCACTATCTCATCTTTTTTAAAACGCTACTACATAGTTTCTCCTTCACCCATGAGGTTTTATTCGTCACGAATCTCCGCGCACACACAACTCAGATCACTCCCGGTTAACTTTCTAATTCCTTCGATGATTTGGACTTATTTCCGGTATATCTTGGGGGCGTAACGAATTCCCGGTTCACTTTGTTTCTTCATTAACCTACTCGTTTTCGGATTTTTTGTGCTTCAATCCACATCTATCTGTTCTATCTGTTCGGACACTGACGACTAGCCCAATTTTAAATGTTATTTTCGTGTCCTGCCTGTTTAGTGAATCTTTTACCTCTGTCATTGTCACAGTCACTTGTTTCATTTTATCCGTAACAACTCCTTGGGTATTAAAGTATTGATTGATTTTTTGTTTTTCTATTATTTCATGTATTTTCTGTTGTTCAATGTGTTCTTTGCATATGTTGAAGTACTGATTTGTTCCTGAATTGAATGTTCGTTCTCTTCTAATTTCAGTGGTTAGCTTGTGTTCGATTCGGTAATGTTTGTGTGATTTCGTTTTTTCATGTTTACCCCTTCTATTTGGGTATTCACCTGCAGTTTGTTGTTCTTGTATTTGTGTTGTATTCGTAAAACAATTGGTCTTGTTTTTAAGCCTAGTTTTGCTATCTGTTCGGTCCGTCTTTTCTCTAAGCTTGTTTAATTCCTGATTTGATTTCTGTTTTGATTTCCCTTACACTTTTTTCTAACTGTTCTTAGCTGCTTCTTCGACTTTCTCCTATCTTTTTCTGACTGTTTCTAGCCTGTTGGTTTTCCTGTTTGATAAACCTCATTAATTGTCGATGTTATTTCTATTTGCCTCTTGGATTTGATCGTCTGATATCTGTGCACTACTACTGCCACTCTATAACCCTTCATCTGTAAAGACTGAGTTGTGTCTCCGTGTCTTATCTCCTGTTGTATATCTACTAGCTCCGGTTGCGTTTTGTGTCCTCGATTGCTAGGTATGTGCTCTCGTTTATCATTTTCTTTTGAAATCTCATTATTTTGTAGTGTTTCTCTATCATCCTTTGTTCCTCCGTTGATTTTTCCCCGTTTACTATCATATCCCCCTCGTGTTCTGACTTTTGTCGCGTTCTTTTTTCCCCTATCAACTTTTAATGTTAGAATTTTCGCTTAATCTCGGGTCGCGGTACTAACATGCCCCACGCTTTGGGTTAGCCACATTGGGGACAGTCGAGCCCTGCTGTGCCCGGCTTTGGTACTCGCCCCACAATTTACATAAAAAATTTTTACTAGCTCAATCTTTTCACACAGGACCCCTAAGCTTCATTTTTATATTGTAATTAATTCTCTTAATAAATATCTAACCAAAAATTAGGCTCAGGAATATTTATAAAACAAGGTTTGTAAGATCCTTTATCCCCTTTTATTTACCTCTTTCTCTGCTGTATCTCAGCCCTCCCGTTGTCACTGCCGACGGCTAGGCTCCTTGTCAGCATCAAACCTACAGGCTAATTGGTAGCTTCTGTGGGATATTGTAGGGTTGCTATTTAAAATGATAATCGGTTTTTTACGTTTGAAACCTAAAAGTTAATATTTTGCGTTTGGTTATGGTGATACTTTAAAAAACATGGCTGGTTTCCTACCTAAGAGCTCTTTGTCCAACTTATGTACTATTACTAAAAATTAGGGGTTTTTGACAAAATTGGTAAGGTTACTTGTGATGTCGAGACATGTACTTATCCTCGTGTGATAAAAACCCCATTGTTCTTTTGTCACGGTATTTTCGTTCGTTGATTTTATTGTTGGTTTTATAAGTTGATTTTTCACTTTGCACTAATTGCCCATCATAATGATATGAATCATTATTCACACGTAACTTGAAATTTTATGGCCACTATTCATCGACGCGTTGTCTTGATGTTAATCTTGCTGTCCGCTGGCGTAATCCTTGGCTTTTAATTGAAGCGACGCGTTGTCTTGATGTTGGTCTTGCGGTCCACGGCGTAATCCTTGGCTCCTAATTGAAGTTCCTTTTGGGGTTCTTGGCTGTTTATTATATTTCTAAACACGATGTAACGAATGATATTATGATTGTTTATTGTAATTAACGGTGATTGGTATTAGGTTAACCAAGGGTAATTCTTTTAACTCCTGGGAACGTTTTGAGAATTTATTAACTTGATTTTTACTGAACGATTCTTGTCTGTTTAGATTTGCTTCTAAACACGATGTAATTGGTGATTTCGCTGTTTTCGCGGTAGCTCGGATTGTTATCGCACGATTAGGCAACTGGCCCCACTCGGGTATCGCGACTTACGACTTTGGACAATAGTCCCACTCGCGGTTGACGCGTTGATGAACGATTGATTACAGATGATTAAATTTTCTCAGTACCTCTAACTTTACTGTTTTTTTAAGATTAATTACATTTTTTAGATTTGACACACTCTTCACATTTGCTTTCAAGATTAGCCCACGTATTATGTTTAGACAATCAAAACTGCTATTTTAATTATCATGTACTTCGATATTTCCCACTCGTTATACTTCAAGAAACTTCGTTATTACCTTCACAACGTAAAACAACTTATGTCCCGTTTTTCATAAGTGTCCCCTAAAATTATGCTACCGACTCCATCCTGCTTATATGACGGCCGGGTTGCCCCCTACTTAGGAACTGTGTGTTGCAAGCGCCTGACGCTGCAACTTTCCCGGGTTTCACCCCCACTCTTGTGACGAAATTTAGTTTTCTTCGAATCCAACAACTATACTCTGTGCTTGGCAACTTGATATTTTCTCTCAATGTTTTTTATAAAGTGGACTTAGGACCTTCTGGCCTGAAGCCAAGTTACCCCCCTATCTGGACCAGACTAGTTTTGTTGTTACTGCAAACACATCACTGTACCAAAACTGAGTTTAGATTGGGTATTTAACTTGATGTTTGCCATGCACACTAATGTGTCTCGTCGACTGGCATTTTGGAGTCCACCTCAAGACTTTTCTAGCTAAAATTCAGACGGATGGCGGGGTTGTGTTTTCCCTGTTCCTTTGAACTGTCACAGTGAAGACCAATTATCTACCGTACACAGTACGCCTGACTGCCTATTCCCTCGCCGAACAAGCTTCTCCCGATTCCATAACCTTGAAGGCATCTACACACCTGTAGCTCGGTCTCTAGGTCCATATTCTCATTGGTGTGATTATTATTAATCATATTAAATATTCAATCAATCGGTTGAAATGCAAGGAGTTATCACTTAGTTGATAGGGAAATGAGCTATTCTCTAAAACGTTAGTATGCAGATGAGCTATCCTAAGTTGATATGGAAATGAGCTACCCTCTATTACGTTTGTATGCAGATGAGCTATCCCTAAGTTGATATGGAAATGAGCTATCCTCTAAGTGATAGGGAGATGAGCTATCCTCAATTACGTTAGTATGCAAATGATTTTTTTATACACGAATTTTCGATATGGAGTCGGTAGGCAGCTCCAACTCTGACAAGGTTATGTTAGGTAAGGTTATACACAAATTCCATGAAGTTTTAACTCGCAGTGGACCTTGCACTTATCAAACGTGGTGTAACATGGGCTTTGGAAAACAGGTAAAGTAGGTAGTGTTGTTTCGGAGACTCAAAAGTTTGGTGGGGCATTAGAGAGTGGGTAGTAGAATATCGTTGACTAACTGCAATACAATGTGAGAGCAGTTTTAAACCCAAAATTGTTTCTGATAGACCGATAACCGTTTCAAACTCTACAAAAATATTTTCATACACTTTTGTTTGTTTAATATCATTGTTGTATTTTGCTTTTTTTACAATTCATACAAAAATTATCATTTCTATTGTTGTTCGTTTGTATAAAATGCCAGTCTTATTTTTTTGGCGGGGGGGAGGGGGGTCGGAAGGGGGCTCAAAGCTTTTCAGATATGTGAAGAATTAAAAATAGTTATTTTTTTTTTTGGGTGAAAGGTACTTACATTTTTTTTGCCGTGAGTAAAAATAATATGTGGCTGCCACATCCATTGCCTTTAAAATTATGCAATTTCTGGCCAATTGTGGCATTCCACTTTCAAGTACTATAATTTGGCCTAATTGAGGTGCCTGCCAGTTATACAAAATAACGCACTTTCAGAAATCAGTCGTCCTGAATATGCGACCCACAGTGGTTTCGAAACGTCGACTCACACACTAGTAAGTGTAAACAACGGGGACGCGGCGCAATGACCCGTTTCACCCCTTTTTTAAAGTCATAAAAAATACAACGACCACACATACACGTTTTCCCTCTCCCGACGACTGATCGTCGAATGAGCCCCGACAGGTCGGGACAAGCTACCCCATCCGCAAAAAAACGTTGAGGATTCAATTGTTCAAAAAAGAATATCATATCATATTGAAGGAATATTTTAAAAACATTACGTTATTTAACCGTTATAAATAGAATTTGTTCACAGCATTTGAGACAGTACGCCGCCATTTCTAATTAAATTTTTTAAAATTTTCAAACAAAGTTATGTATATAATGTTCATAGAACGTTTAATCATCATATATTATTATAACACATTGTATGAATATTCCAAACGTAATGTCGAATGAATATTTAAAAAATGAATGTTCTTAGAACGTTCAGTAACCTTTTAATGTCACAAAATGTTCTTTAAGCTTTTCATACAATGTTAATGTCGCGATATAAACATCTTGAACTTGAAATGCACATTTTAGGGCAATATCATGTGCTGTATGAGTAAAAATCGTAATCGTTACTATTATTTCAAATTTGCTAAATTGCACATTTTTATTATTTAGTTTTGCATTAATTTAGGGACTTAATTTTTTTTGTTAGTCCTCCATTTTAAATAAGTTTTGAAGACAAAAAAAATTTTAAAAATTATAATTAATAAATTAAATAATTAGAATACAGGAATGGGATGGACGTTAACAACTACATTAATTGTGCATAACATATATATATATATTTTATATATATAGTTGTTGATCGGGCCCAAGGGTAAAACGGATGGGGTAAATCCCCGTCGAAAATAAGGTTTTAAATGGGCAAAATACATAAATTTTTAGATTTAATTGGGGTGTAGGTCATCTAAAAAAACAAATTTTTAAAACGCGTTGAAAAAATTAAAGGCATAAAGTATCTTACTGAGTGGGTTTGTAACTTTTATTTGTTGTTTATTAAAATTTGCAAATTTTGTTTGAAGTAATGGTTTTGGTTTGTTTGTTTGGATTTTTTGTTTTTTATTTTGTTTTTAATTTAATGAAAATGGGCAGGAGGAACTGCCAGAAACGTGGAACTAATAATAAAACCACACGGACTATACCCGAAAATACAATGTCTGCATATTCATTCAGTGAAAGTCTGCGATATAACATATATACTATATTTGCAATGTCCCTTTAAAATTTCACGGTTTCTAATAGAGTAGTATTGTACTTACGGGTAAAAACCGTTGCCTCGATTTTTGGTTCACCGACCAACGTTTCGGCACCAATTAGGAGCCATCATCAGGGTCCTTCCTCCCTTTTGGGCGTCGACCCTCGTACTGAAGCGTTGTTCACCTCTACAATGCGTGTCTGCTGCCGCGTCCGTGCTCTTGTGCTTTCCGGCGAAAAAAGGTGGGGGGGCGGCGAGGTCATATACACTCTTTTCTTTTCTTTTTTACACTTTTTTCACCGGAGATCACGAGAGCACGGGCGTGGCAGCAGACACGCATTGTAGAGGTGGACAACGTTCAGTACGAGGTCGACGACCAAAGAGGAAGGACCCTAATGATGGCTCCTGAATTGGTGCCGAAACGTTTTGGGCGGTGAACCAAAATCGAGACACGTTTTTTACCCGTAAGTACAATACTACTCTTATATAAATATATGTTTAATTTTAAGTTTTTGCGGGTATATGTTATATAATTTTTTCTGAAAAGGGCTTTTCTTTCCCCGAAAAAATAACAAGGAGGTTCCCTTTCCCCTCCCTGCCTGACGTTTTTGGAGAGTCACATTCTCCATCTTCAGGGGCGACGTGTCGACAGAGACTTGTTGACTTGGGCCGTCCCCTCGCAGACTGATCAATCCTCACGACGTTGTTAGATCTCGTTGGTTTACGTGTACGTCACTCGTCGATTTACAAGTTTAGATCAAATCTCGTCACAGGGCCGGTTTTGGTTGTAGTGGGCGTCAGCAACAAGACGACTCCGGTTTACGTGTTGACGTCACTTCATTACAGGTGTTGACAGAAGTGGCAAATGTGGTGGCGGGACGCCCGGTTTTTGTTGTGAAGCTGTGAAACAGGCTTCCAGGACGGAGGCAGTCTTTGTCCATCATCTCGTTTATTGAGACTCGTCGGTCCTTCTCAATATCGATAGCCTCACGGATAATTCGTACTGGGAGTCTTTGATGGATTTAACATACCCGTTTTTTTTCAAAAATTTGTTGTTTTTTATTAACTTGAAAATACCAGTATGTTAGCATCTGTCAAAGAGCTCCCAGTACGAATTCCGTGAGGCTATCGAGATTGTTGTGTATCCTTACATACTGGTGTTTTCAAAGTTAATAAACAACAACAAGCTTTTTTAACTTTGAAAATACCAGGGATGTTAGCATCTATCAAAGAGCTCCAGTACGAAATTTTCCGTGAGGCTATCGAGATTTAGAAGCGACCGATGAGTCTTAATTTAAAAGAGATGAGGACAAAGACGCCTCTGTCTGGAAGCCTGTTTAACAGCTTCACTAAAAAAACATGTCGGCACCACATGGCCACTTCCTTCAACAATTGTAAGTAGTGACGCAAAAGTAACAGAGCCGTCTTGTGCTGACGTCACTACAACCAAAACCGGACCTGTGAGAGAAGATGATCTAAACTTGATAATCGACGAGTGACGTACGCTAACCAACGAGATCTAACGACGTCGTGAGGATTGATCAGTCTGCGAGAGGACGGCCCAAGTCAACAAGTCTTGTGACAGTCGCCCCTGAAGATGGAGAATGGACTTCTCGAAACGTCGGGCAGGGAGGGGTAAGTGGAACCTCCTTGTATTTTCGCGGAGAAAAGCCCCATTCAGAAATAAATTATTTAATATATATATATATATAAATGTCGAGTTTCAACGGGCCCGATGTATGTATTTTAGTCTTTGGGAACCCCGGTCAAAATGGAACCAGTGCGAACGGTGCCACCGAAGTTCGTCGATCTACTTTAGACGCATCAGGTGACGGGAATTCACGAAGGTTAAAGTAACAGTGACTTTTTGTTTCTTTGTGCACGGTGACATAAAACCATCGTGAATCGAGAATTTTGGTCACAGTCACCTGATGATGTCTGACGTAGATCAGACGAAACGTCGGTGGACGCCCAAGGGTCCGCACTGGTTCATATTGACGCGGTTTAACCCTAAGCCACTATTGACATATATATGATATATATATAGCGACCGTCCCGTTGGGGGCATGTTGTGTTGTTGTTTTTGTTGTTTTTGTTGTGTTTTTGGTGTTATCCAGAACCCTCGCGGGAGTGTATTATCATTAAAAAAAAATACGTGTATGTGTCAATTTTTCATGGTGATATGTCCATGGTGTCGAAGTCAATTCTTGGTTTGAGTTCCTCTTTGCAGGCACCGTCACCACGTGGAGGAGTTACAAAAAAATGGATAGCATAAAACCTTTTCCCCGTGAAAAAATACATATATGTCCCGATGTGCAAAGTTTCATGGAGATAGGATGAAAAACGAATGTATTCTATAAAAAAAAAAAACGTATATGTGTCAATTTTAATGGTGATATGTTCCAACGGTGTTGAAGTCAATTCATTGGTAAATTCCTCTTTGCAGGCACCGATCACCTCGCGGAGGAGTCAGAACAAAATGAATAGCAATAGAAACCTCCCCCTTTGAAAAAATACATATATGTGGCAAGTTTCATGGAGATCGGATGAATGGTGTTGTCTATTAGGGATGTGCGGTTCAAGGTTTTGGTTTCGGTTCCGGTTCCGGTAGTAGTACTCGATTTTTCGGTTCGGGTTCGGTTTCCCGGGTTCCATCAAAATAGGAATAAAAACATTAAATTTATTGAATAACTGAGATTAACCCACTTGACAACTTAACAAACCTATGAAAAACATACAAACATCTATCAAATAAACAGATGGCGAAGAAATGATGTGCAATCTAACTCTCTGCTGTTGACAGAACCGTAGTGAAGTGACTGCTGTAATGGAGACCCGGGCAGACCGACTCGGTTGGGTCTTTTCAGTCACGTGATACATATGTGCCAAGCCCGAGTGGCTGCTTATGTAATGCAGCTGAGGGAGCCACGTTATAAGAGTAGTCTTAATGATCAAACCAAAATATTAACGTAACAGGACTAAAAATCTATAAAAGTCCAGTGCCGTTGATAGCATGAGTATTAGCCCATAAGCGTAATGAGTGCGAGAGAGATAGCTCCGGCGATGTATCTTTACAGCCGCAAGGTCGTAGCTGGGGAGACGTGCGCCTGACCAAGTGCGCGTTCGATCGACGCGGGCCGGCTGACTGTTCAAGAAGTAGTGTGGGAAATATATTAAAACGAATGTATAGAACACTAGTCACCCAACGAATGTATCGTCTTTGCAGACACCGATCACCACGTGTAACAACAAAAATGGATAGCATAAAAATCTTAAACCCGTGGAAAATGCATATATGTGCCAAGATTCATAGAGATCGGACGAATGGTGTAGTAATGCAATAAGGACAAACATACATACATTCGTTTATATATATATAAATGTTTTAAAACTTTCACGGTTGCTAATTTTGAGTAGTATTGTACTTACGGGTAAAACCTTTGTCTCAATTTTGGTTCACCGACCAACGTTCGATCAACGTTCGTCGAGGTCGACGACCAAGAGGAAGGACCCTGATGATGGCTCCTGAATTGGTGCCAAAACGTTGGTCTGTGAACCAAAAATCGAGACACGGTTTTACCCGTAAGTACAATACTACATAATATATATATTATACAGACCCCCAACCTCCGTAGAGTCACAGTCAACCTTGAAAATGTCTGTCGTAGTACAGACAAAAAATTTCGGTGGACCCCCAGGTTCTGCCCTGGTTCATCTTATTTTCGACGCGGTTTTACCCAAGATCCTTGTTTTTATCCTATGACGGACCGCGAAAACCTACAACAATCAATATATATATATATATATATATATATATATAATATGGATTGTTGTGAATCCATCCATCCATGTGGATCCATCACACGCCTCTATGGGGAGGACTTTAAACATCTGACTAGACGATTTAGATTTTTACGAAGAAAGAAAGCTAAGTGGTTGTGCAATCTAACGTTCCTGCTTCATTGCAGAGATAAAGGTCTCATTCCAGTCGCAATGAAATTAAGCTATCATACTAGCTCCACTAACACCAATAAGATTCTTAACGTGCTAGCAGGGCGCTCCTAACGCGATGCCATACAGAAAACCAGAAAAGACCTTGACATCATGCTAAGGAGTTACTAGACGTCCATTTGCTTCTGTCAAAACAATAAAACCCCTTGTTGTTTTATAATATTGACCGGTTAACTACAGAGAGAGCGGAATGGATGCGGCTACCATAACTGAGGACAAATGATGAAAATCAATGCTCTACAAACGTGTACAGAAACCGATAGGGAAGAAATTAGATCCCTTCACATGTCGTTCATAATTTATCTGATTGCCCGTTGATGAAGTTTACCACTGCAGTGTTAGCTAAGGGTTTAAATTTTGCGGTGGCCCCCAGTCATTTGCCGGTGGAAGACATCATATGTGGAGTAGAATCTGCTGTTATGGGTTTTCCAGATGAGGAAGCAGAGCGTGCGGCAAGATGTTGCGAAGTTCCTCCGTAAGGCCAAGCCTCCCACTGGGAAATAACCCAGCCTCTGAGCTACGTGCCCTTAAGGAGTTGAAGAAAAATACTAGCATCATAGTTCTGCCAGCAGATAAGGGGAATGCCACCGTCATACTCAACCAGCTCTGATTATAAGGACAAGATGTTAGCCCTTCTTGAAGATAAGGCATATAAGGCTAACCCCCAGAGATCCGACTACTTACCTAAAAAGACAACTAGGAGCCTAATACTTTCCCTAATATTGACCCTGAAGCACAGAAATTTCTCCATTCCTAGGGAGAAGTCCTCTCGTATTCCAAAACTGTATGGGTTGCCCAAAATCCACAACCTGGAGCCCCCTTGCGACCCATAGTGAGCGCAGTAGGGTCACCCAGTCCCACACAAGCTCTGGCCAGATATGTCGCTAAGAGGATCCAACCTTACTCGGAAGATGCTGCGTTCTATGTGAAAAACTCCTCCCACCTGATCCAGCTGATCAAGGAATGGAAGGTTTTGCCCTGGGGACATATTGGTTAGTTTTTTATGTGGTTTCCCTATTTTCCCCAAAATACCTGTGAAGGGGGCCCTTTGTTACTATTTGAAGAAAGCTTGGCATACCGAAGGACATCATTAAGTTAGCAAGGCATTGCATGTCTTCTACATACTTTATTTATGAAAACAAGTTTTATAAGCAAGTGGAGGGAGCTCCAATGGGCTCGCCGCTATCACCACTATTGGGCCAACTTATTTTGATAGATTTTGAGAATAGGCCCTAAACTGCAGCTCCTAACAAACCCTCTTCTTGGTACGATATGTGGACGACATCTATGCCATTTGGCCCATGGGGTGGACAAGTTGAATGATTTTCTTGACTATCTAAATGGTATCCATTCGAAAAAATTCAGTTCACCATGGAAGTAGAATCCAACGACTCACTTGCTTTTTTCTCGATGTCTTGATAATAAAGAATGTTGATGGCAGTTTGGGACACACAGTCTATAGAAAAACCCCCCCACACCAACCGGTATCTGAATGCTGCTTCCCACCACCGTCCTTCACAGTTATTTTCAGTGGTTAACACTCTAGTCCACCCGGTCCGGAACCTTACTGACAAAACTCACTCAAGAGATGAATTTGACAAGCTCCGTGAAGCTCTCTCACTCAAAGGTTTACTTGGACCGAGACATAACCAGAGCGTTTAAAAAGTCAACTGAAGAAATCTGAGGATGATACTGAGGACAAGGAGAAACCACGGTCTAAAGCTTTTCTTCCATATGTCAAGGGTACCACAGACGTTCATAGGTAGAATCCTCAATCGTAAGAACATCGAAACCATTTTCTCCACTGACAAAAAATCAGCTCCTTTTTGAGAAGTGCTAAGGACTCTGTTCATCCCGGAAAAAAAGAGGGGTTTATGAGGTTCCCTGTGGCGACTGCGATCAAACGTACATAGGCCAAACAGGCAGACGCCCTAGCAGTGAAGGGTAAATGAACACTCTAATGCTGTGAAAGCAGGGTGACAAGAAAATCAGCCGTGGCTCAACATGCTAAAGCTTACTCGCATGTGATAGATTTTGACCCAAAAAAAAAACTATTTGTCCTGTACAAAAAGCTCAAGCCACGTATTATCCGTGAAACTGTAGAAATTGAGAAACGGCCGAATAACATAACAAAAGAAATGATAGCCAGAGCCTCCCTCTTGCTTGGAAACCTGCACTCATGCCTCGAAATGTAGTCCGTAGACCTATTCAGCCAAATCCCTCAGAGGTGGTGCAAATTTCAGATTCCATAACTCTAAGCACGAATTACATTTCTAAAGACAACCAATCGGGCCCTATGACAAGAAGCCGGACTAAAAAGGTTTCACTACAGTAAGCTGTGCTATTTTGTTTCTCAATTGCCACCATCCGTATATATTTTTTTCGATATGACATCGCCGCCCCGCACCTTCAGCCGAGGCTATATAAGGGGGGGGGGCTGCGTGCTTGCCAACCACTGTGATCCAACCTCCGTAGAGTCACAGTCACCTTGAAAATGTCTGACTAGTACAGACGAAACGTCGGTGGACGCCCAGGTTCTGCCCTGGTTCATCTTATTTTCGACGCGGTTTTACCCAAGATCCTTGTTTTTTTCATATATATATATATAAATTATATATTAATATAAAATATATATATTGTGTTTAAGATTGCACTGGTTCGTGTTTTGTTTTATATTCTATTATGGCCGTTCTACTTTGTTTCAAGACAAATATTCTGTTTGAAATTCGGTAATGTATCTGCACATGGTTTAACCGGAAGCCATGTAGGAGAAATATATCTTCGCATTATACAATATTATGCAATGTATAATTATATTTTTGTTTACAGGAAGGAGGCACCAGCCCTAATTTGCTATATGCTGTTACTCTACCAGTCTGGACACAATGTGGCCCTGCACCCTCCTGCCAGAACTCGTACCTGGCATATGGATGCAGTCTTATCACCGCCAATATGATATGTGCTGGGGTCCAAGCAGGTGGCATGAGTACTTGCCAGGTGATCAAAGACAGATTTTTTTAAGTTTTAACACAAACAAGCGTTCGCACCTGTTGTGAAAAACATGGATAACATGATTATTGTGGGTTGTGATTAGTAGCTGGGCGGTAGATTCGTTGATTGGATATTGCTTAACGTCTCTTATTAATGCACTTTGGCTATTCGAGACAATGAGTGGTGAAAGATGAGGATGAAGTATGATCATAAGGGAGGAGGGGAAACCCAGTACCGGCACGTAGCCAACACCTTTAGAAAAGTACCAAGGGGACCAACGGCTTAACGTCCCATCCGAATGGACGGTGCAACTTTGACAGTTATATAGATTCCTCCACTAACCCAGACTGGCGAGCAGACGTCGAGGAGAACGAAGTCGTTACACTAGCTCTTAAATCCTACATCTGCTCTTACCAGCGGTATACCTAATTTTCAGAATTAAAGTCGATCGATGATAACTGCTCATGTAATAGATATCCTTCAGATTCCAGGTACTGCAAGATGAGATTGAGCTTGTGACTATAGCAAAAAACTTTTTGGGCCTAACGGTACTAGTTTTTTATCTATTGCGTTTTGAAATGCGCTGGAATTCCCTATCTTATGCATTGTAGATGGACAAAAACCTACACTTTCAATCGCATATCGTTGCGTAACATCGTGACCTGTTAATGAATATTAATAAATTTACGTGCAAAATGTAGATAATTTCACGACAAACATTATTTGCTTTTGAAAATGTGGTCAAACGGGGTTCGTTTTCGAGATATTTGAGATGTTTTGTCCAACTTCAACTCGTACGGCCGAGCGATTACAAGAATTACGGCAACAGCGCCGTGACGTCGCACGCTGTAGTCGTCTGTCGATGACGAGAGACAGGGGTGGGTGTGGCCTACACCTTCAATGCCTATTCTGCTCGCGGCTCAGCATTCATATCAATATTTAGTTATCTGCTGCTCTTATTTGTAAACCAAATAGATTAGGCGGGAGACTAGTAGACAATTATGTGAACGTACTTATTGTTCATTTATTTATATTTATATTTTATTTGTTTATATTATTTATTTATTCCATTTCATCTATAAATCTACGAGCGTGCACAGGAGATTGCAAGACATGCTTGGGGCCTTGGTACATTTGCTAAATTAGGCCTAGATGAGACCACTTTCAAATCCACCTGTTCTTACCAAGAGATTACCAACAGAGGCTTTGGCAAATATACATAAAATATAAAAAGAAAAGAAAAGAGTAACTTCCACGAAAAGATTACAAAAATTGAATCTATCACGGATAAAGATATAAATAATTATTATTTCCGGAAAAACAGAAGGAAAAAAAAACCGCACAGGCCAGGTCTCGAACCGGGTACCTCTTGCATGCTACGCGAACACGCTGCGCTCATGCCACTCGAGTCCACAGTATTGCGGCGGCTCAGATGAATACTCCTGCAGACAGACGCGGGGCGTTTGAGGGACGCTAAGAAATAACGAGCGTAAAAGCTCATTGTTTGCAATGCGGGCGCTGTTTACACTTGCAAATCAATCAGCCAATGTTTCTTTGTCTTAATACACAGCCATATTCTGCAGATGTACGCAACTACTATTTATTTGTAAATAATATAAGTTCGAGGTGGACGCTGGTAGCTTGCTACATCCTTTGGGACATTCAGTACTGCCATCATAACAAACCAGTGCTATGTTGCCAAGTCAACATGTGGTTATTTGCTCCAAGAAAGGTAGAATTAAAATCTTAATTTGTGGTTTTGACTATCTTAATGTCGATGAAATACATATTATATAGAGAATTTATGTTCGTTTTGCATTTCTTCACCATTTCTTACTCAAGTGCTACAAATATTTATACATCGATTATTGTATAATATTTAGTTTTATGATTGTGCCTAGCATGATGTACTACTGGAGTCAAAATACAACACGCGCATTTAGAACAGAACAATATTATTATTTACTTTGTATAAAATACATAAATTGATGAAGTTGTGTTGAATACCATTTTAAATAATACTAGATGATGATAATATAGATAACAGTATTATTTTGAGGTGTTATTAAATGTTAAAGAAATTGTTGTTTTGATAGGGTAGTTAACTTCATCGATCGACTTTAAGCGGTCACCCACTCGACCCCTGACCACGCCCTGTAGTGTTTGAAACGACCGCCAGTGTCTCAGCTGCTGAGCCACCGCCAGCTATGTTACATGGCCACTGTTAGGCCTGACAAGCGGATGCTAGGGCTAGGGAGGCGGTGAGTGGAGGAAGACGGAAGGCAGTTGATAGTGTTAATGGCGACCGAGAGCATGGAATAAAATACAGGTTTAAATACGAGCATACAAGTTTAAATACAGCACACCCTCCATAGTACCTTTCATAGTACAATACATTGGCGACAAGGATAAAAAAAAACGAACGTTCACGCGAAACAAACATGAGTTTAGACGTGCCATCAGTGGATAGGTTTACGCCGGGAGGTGAGTACAGTCGGCGATGTGGACTAGGTGGAAGTCACGTTTTAATTTCTATATCGGGGCAACAGGTATTAAAGACGATGTGCGGAAACGTAATTTGCTTCTCCACATGGTGGGACCTGCAGTACAGGATATATTTATGGACTTTACAAATACAGGAACGACCTTTGAAGACGCGATTACAAAACTAGACGAACATTTCAACCCAAAAAAGAATACAACTTTTGAGAGACACGTGTTCCGACACACCAAGCCTGAAGAAAACGAACCAATCGACAAATTCGCGGCAAGACTACGAAATCTAGCAAAAGCGTGTGAGTGGACAGCTGAACAGCAGAATGAACACATCTGTGGACTAATCATCGACACATGTAAGAGCACGAAACTAAGAAGACAACTTCTCAAAGTAAGTCAAAATGGAGAAGAATTAACCCTAGACAAAGCTCTCACAATGGCACGACTTGAAGAGGAAAGTGAGAAACAGGCAAAACAAATCGAAAGTCAAACTGAACCTCTAGGCCTAGCCCTAGAAGTGAACTATGTGAAACAAGATCAATATAATGGGCGCGGAAACTCGTCTAGGCCTAGGAATAATCAGCACCAGTCTCAGCCTAGGCAAGGAGATAGGCCTAGAACCAAACCTTCAGAACCTAACCAATCAACAGAAAACCGTGGGCCTAGAACAACCACATCACAGCAAGGACACAGGGATGCAGAATGCTACAGGTGTGGCAATAAAGGACATTATGGAAGAGAATGCAAATGTACTCGTGGAGTGACATGCTCAAAATGCGGGGGAAGAAACCATTTTGCACGAGTGTGTAAAACTAAAAATCAAGTGCGATTCGTCAACACATCAAACCCGGAAAACGTTGAAAACAACAACAGCAGAGACTCAGACTCCGACAGTCATGCATTTGCGCTCTATCCGTCAGATTCACATGACAACTCCTATGACAAAGTAACGTGTGAAATCAATAAAATACCGATAGTATTTGTAATCGATTCAGGAGCAACAATGAACACAATTAGCACCAATGAATGGAACCAACTAAAACACTCAGCAGAACTCAAACCGATGACCACCAACATTTATGCCTATGGTCAGCATGAACCGCTCAAAGTCCAGGGCCAATTCAATGCAGAAATCATCATGGGAAACAAACGAGTCATTGCAACTATCGCCGTAATTCCAGGCAACAATGTGCCACTCCTAGGCAAAGTAACTGCCAAGATCCTCGGAGTACTACGGACAGGACTGGAAATCACAGAAAATCCTACAATAAATCATGTCAGCAGCAACATAGAAAACATATTGGCTAAGCATGAAAAGTGTTTCCAGGGATTTGGAAAGCTTAAAAAATTCCAACTTAACCTACATGTCGATGAAAACATAGCACCAGTTGCACAACCAACCAGGAGAATTCCATTTCACCTGCGCAAACAGGTTGAAGATGAATTACTGCAACTCCAGCTGTTAGACATAATAGAGCCTGTCACAGGACCTACAAACTGGGTCTCACCACTGGTAGTCATACCAAAAAAGGACAAGGGAGTGAGAATATGTCTAGATATGCGGCATGCTAATAAAGCTGTACTTGGGCAGAGGTATGTTACCCCTACAATTGACGATGTGTTAGCGGAACTTACCGAGGCCAAAATGATATCAAAGATCGATTTAACCAGAGGCTATCATCAAATAGAATTAAACGAGGCATCTAGAAAAATAACAACTTTCAGCACACACAACGGGTTATTCCAGTATAAAAGATTAAACTTCCGCATCTCATCTGCCGCTGAAGTTTACCAACACAATATTCAACAAATACTGGCACATTGCAAAGGAGTAAAGAATGTTTCAGATGACATAATTGTATATGGAAAAGATGAAGATGAACACAATGAAAACCTTGACAAAGTTCTCCAGACACTTGAAGAGGCAGGACTCACAGCAAACAGAAGCAAGTGTCAATTTGGCATGACAAGCCTAACCTTCCTGGGACACAAACTATCAGCAAGTGGAATAAATCCAGACAACAAGAAGATCGAAGCCATCAATGCAACGCGAGCGCCGAAGGATGTCCCTGAACTCAGGAGCTTCCTAGGGTTAGTGACCTTCTGTGCCAAGTTCATACCAAACATGGCAGCTATCACAGCTCCAATGAGAGCCCTGATCAAGAAGAACATAGTATGGAAATGGGAAAGTGAGCAGCAACAAGCTTTTGAAGCTATAAAAAAGGAAATATCAAGAAACATAACTCTAGCCTACTTCGACAAGAAGAAAACAACCAGACTCATAGTAGATGGTCCTTATGGACTCGGAGCTGTTTTGACACAAAAACAGGAAAACGACACGTACAAACCAATAAGCTTTGCAAGCAGGGCACTCACAGAAGTAGAAGGACGGTACTCCCAAACAGACAGAGAGGCACTATCCGTAATGTGGGCTTGTGAACACTACCATCTGTACCTGTACGCGACGACATTCGAAATAGAAACAGACCACAAACCCTTAGAGATTCTGTACGGAACAAAATCAAAACCAACTTCACGTATTGAACGGTGGATTTGCTGCGATTACAACAGTACGACTACAAGATTGCCTACAGACCAGGCATTCAAAACATCGCAGACCCATTATCTCGACTCATCAACACTGAGAAAAGAAGCACACAAGTCGGAAGCAAACCAGAAAGAAATGTCGCAGAAGAATACATTCAATTTGTCACAGAATCATCAATCCCAAGAACAATGACCAAAGAAGAAATCCAAACAGAAACAGCCAAAGACAAAACGCTACAGCTTGTCTGCAAGTGCATCAGAGAAAACAACTGGAAAGACTGCCCACCACAGTACCAGCAGGAGAAACAAACCCTTACAATTCACAACAACATGTTGTTACAAGGAAAGAGAATTAAAATCCCAAAAACACTGCAAGTATGAATTACAAAGTAAAATAAAAAATGTGATCACATGTTATATTATGAAGAATAACAATTTCCTTTTGTTGTGCGTTCTTCCAAAATAACAAATGTGAATCATGTGTGTATATAGTACTTTTTACTTTACAAACCTACATGTTACAAAGCAAATATTAAGGTCCTTTGTTAATAATCAATTTGGCGGGATTAATATTTTTCTACAAAATTCGAAAATTGTGTAATTTGACTCATAAAATAATATAAACGGTGTTGGTAAATTTAAGAATATTATGTTACGAAATGTATTTTTAAAATTGCCATCGATAAAAACATAATGGAATTATTAGAAACGTCTAACCGATTAGGACCGAGCTTTATTCTGTACACGAAGTATGTGGTATGGTTAAACTTTTCTTTCCACCACTATGCAAGGTTGTCAACAAACAAACTCGAAAATTAGCAAAATAATATAATCATGAATATATTTCGAAACTTTGGATATGCACATCCTAAATCTTTCTTTTACTTGTAGGGAGACTCTGGTGGTCCAATGGTTGCATTGATTGGCGGTGTCAAGCTGGTGGTCGGTCTCACATCATTCGCCGCTGGTTGTGCTCGGCCCACCTACCCTACAGTATCCACCCGCGTGCCTCAGCTGCGCACATGGATTCTGCAGAAAACACTGGTGTAACTTTACTTTCTGAAGTTATTGCAAGAACAATGTACTGAATATTCTATATGGGCAAATTGTAATTTTGGGAAATTAATAAATAAATAATACGTCACTTATACTTGTTGAATAGTAGATGAATAAAACATTGTTCCAGGATAAACTTGTTTCATTTATTTAAACATAATTTTGGACCTAAAATAATTTATCTTACATATATATCATGAAAATATTACCTGTGACTATTTAACACATTTAAACGTTCATTAAAAGCAAGATAGATCTTTACAAATTTTATATTATATCAAATAAACAAATACATCAATTCGTATTTACAAATACAAAAATTCGTATTTAGAGCCTACCAACTTTGTAACATGACTAATTCTCACTGGGGGACATTAAATCAGACTGACACAATCGACAAGCGAATAATGACCAATTAGACCGGCATATTTATGTAGGAATCACCGATCAATCAAGCTGGACACGTTTCCACCCGCGGATAGCGCCAGAATCGTCAACAAGGCTAATTCTGAACAACTTTAGAATGTATTATGTGCCTAGTTGCTAGGACGGCTCCAAAGTCACCTTTCACACAGTACTTAGCCTAGAACTGATGGACTTAAGTCCACATCAGAAGTTAAAAAACTTCTGTCTATAGATAAAATCGAACCCAGGACCTTCTGCATCTGAAGCAGAGCCTCTAACCACAAGACCAACAAACCACAATAATAAGGACAGGTGCAAGAGTACCCAAATTAGGGAGCGAAGCTCTTTAATGAGCAGATCGTCGAAGAAGAATACAAAAATAAAACAATTTTGGTGGATGTGCCGGGTTAGGCCTTGAGCAAGAGGGAAAAAATGGCTCACTTGAGGTGAATAAACGTTGCATACATTGTTGGATTCCTCACACCCTACAGAAAATTAATCAAGATAGTACTTTGTCAATATTGGAAGGGAAAATAGCGTCGCGACGCCTTAAAGCCTGGCGACGTCCAATTTCGCTCACGCACATTACTTTACATTAACTAGGTTGAAATGTTATTGGTTCAAGATAATGACATATAATTTGTTGAATTTTACTTGTGTTGGATATATATTTCATTTAAACTAACACACATTTAAATATCTAGCAAATAAGTAGTCTGTTTCATGAAAAAAATAGACCGTTACGACAAGATTTATAACGACTGCCGTACTTTTGATACCCCTAAAACCTACATTTATGATATTTTTTTCGACAACTTTTTTTTGTGGATTAGAGGCATAAATGTTAATATTAATATGAATGGTATTTATAAACCAACTGAGAATTGATAGCTTTTCGACGCTTCGAAGTCAAGCGATGTATATATTTCGCTAGTGCACATTCGTCTACACTTACTGAATAAAATCGTTAACGATTGCAAATAAATTCAAAAAATTGATTACTGTTTACTCGTGTTAGCTGATATATTAAATTTAAATCAACAATATATAAAATATCTACGAGAAACGTAGTCTGTTTCATGAAAAATAGACCTTTAAAAAAATGATTTATAACAATTGTCGTACTTTGGATACCCCTCAAAGCCACATTTATTTTATAATTTTTAATAAACCACACTTCTTTTTATTTGATTTCATGCGTCAATATAAGTACAAATATGCATGTATCTCATAACCCTTTCGGACCCTGTGCTCACAGTTGTGAGGGGTCAACTTTAAAATATAAATCCGGGTACTTAATATATATATATTTTTGATTTGAACCATTTATTTTGTTAAATAAAAAATGAATACATTTTTCCCCATGGCAATGGGACAAAAAATAAATTTTCGAGAGAAGATTGAAAATACAAATCTGCAAAAAAGGCTGAAAATGGAAAAAAAAATCATAAAAATCGCTGTACTAGAAATTTAATAAATCTCGCGTATTACTATTATTTGAGGTACAAAAATTCAAAAAAAGTTCTGAAAAAATCTAGTTTAAGTAATGATTTTGAATTTGAATTTTTACCTTAATTAAAGCTTTTATTCGAAAGTTAAAATTTTTCTCCATTTTTTTTTTTTTTTTTTAATTTCTGAAAAACGCGATTAACTATTTTTGAAAAACACTAAAACTCTTTGAGAAAAAATGTGAACTTTGAATTTTTGCTTAAAATTACTAAATTTAGACCAATTAATCTTGGGTCTGAAAGGGCTAAACCAGCTGAATATTGATAGCATCTCAACGCCTTGAAGTCAAGTGACGTACATTTTACTTTTGCGCTCACAAGCCTATATCAACAGACTACAACTTTTACTTATCAAAATACATTTCTGAAGTAGTTTAAGTTAAATTATCTCCATTTTAATTAAAAGAAATCTCGATCAAATCAGATAAGTAGTATGTTTCATTTAAAAATAGACTCTTCTGACAAATTGTTTAACAATTGTCGTACTTTGGATACCTTTAAAAGCTTAGTTTATGACTTGTTTTAGACAAAACATGTTGTTGGATTCCGCCTTTGAATGTTATTATAAATATGTATGTAATTTATAAACCAACTGAATATTGATAACGTTATGACGCTTCGAAGTTAAGCGACGTATATTTTTTTGTCACATGAGAAGTCATTAATAACTGCGATACATTGTATTGATTTGAGATTGAGGCATACAATAAACTTCCGTGTACTAGTTGTGGTGCTGGATACTTTATTAAGAAACATAATTCCCGTACATTTATGCAATGAGTAGTGTGTCCGGTTAATATTGACCAATTGTACCATTTTTACAAGTGTTTACAAAAATTGTTGTACTTTGAGTTTTAGTAACCCAGAAAACTAAATTTTTAAATGCAATTATTTTGAACATTTGTGGTAGGATTTCACACTTAAATGTAAAAATAAATGTGTATAACTTATAAAACAACTAGACATTGATAGAGTCGCACTGCCTCGAAGGCAAGTGACTTCCGTTCTTCACTTGAGCACATCAGACCATAATATATACTACGGTGCCATTTTTCTTTTTAGTTACATACATGGGTATACACTAAGCTGCTGTGTACTAGTTGGCCAAGTTTTTTATATATTTTATTTTATATAATCCTTTTCAAACATTTATGCTATGATAAGTCTGGTTAATAAAATATATATATAATATACCATTTTACCAGATAGGTTACCTTACTTCAAGATAGGACATTTGAGTATAATACAAAATGAGATCAGCATGACATTGTACATTGTACATGACATTGTAACTATAAGAAAATTATTATATTGTTGGGATTTACATTTAAATATAAATCTAAACGTGTAAAATCTCAAATAATCTAACACTATATATGCACAACCGGTATGTATTTATGTTTGATGACGTGATAACATTATTGATTAAATGTCCAATAATTGTCCGATTACTTATATTCATAAATAATGCCTTGTCTGGCAATGTATTAATGTTCCATCAATTTCCTGCGCCTTATTCTAGGTACATTTTGCAAGTTTTTCGTAAACTTACAACATTGCTTTTGGCGCAATAAAAAAGTTACTACCAAATTGTAAACTTCCAATCGTATAACACTTTCATCATCTAATGTAACTACTATTGCGGAGTATAAGATTAATTTAAATAAAATATGTTATGAAGACAATGCCATTTTCATCGTTGGTACTTTATTTACAGTTTATAAAACATAATGAACATACCTACACATGTATAAAAAAAAAATATACCAATCTTCTATTAGACTTTTCACTTCATTATGTATTAAATGTTAATAGAAATGCCCACTTATACATAACACTGAAAGAGGTAACATCAAACCCAAAAGTAGGCCTAACCCGATAAAGAAGTTTAACCTTAACTGTTATAGGTATAGTATATTTCCTATACTATACTTATATGTTTATAACTAATCCTAGTTATTTGCTTTGTAACAGTAATTATAAGGAATATACACTGTGAAATATAAAATGTCAATATTCTGTATCCGAGCAGAAGAGCTCAAAACATGAATTAATTAATAAATACAATACAATACAATACAATTGTCACGTATAAAGATCTAGTTTGTTCAGATCCAAATTCGAGCAGACAACACAAATACATGACACAAGCATTATTCCAAAGTTCATGTCGTAAGTACCAAACTTCAAAACAGTTAACAAAATACACCGAACATAAATCACTCGAAAATAATAATTGAACGAGTGATGAGCGTAGCGAACGGAGTGATCTCCATTCGACTTAAACGGCCCTTATTGTTTTTCTGCGTGCGTGCGTGCGTGCGTACGTGCGTGCGTGCGTGGTGTGTGTGTGTGTGTGTGTACGTTGAAAATCAGCCGAATCGCTGAACAGATTGCGCTGAAATTTTAAACAGACATCCGGTACGAGTGTATTGAGAACTGCTTACAAAATCAGCAAGATCCATTGCAATTTGAGCCTACAATAAATAATCAATTGAAAAATAGGCTTCCAATGTTTTGAAATTATTTTAACGACAATGGTTTAAATTTTGAAAAGATATTTTTGTTTGTTATTCACCTGGCTGTGAAATGCCGTGCCCATGCAATGTCTATCAAATGTTAAACGGCAAAATACCCCCAAATTCCGCTCGTAGATTGAGTAAACCTTGCAATATTTACACGTATTTTGTACTGGCTATGTTTTCCATAGTATTGTCACAGATGATAGACTAAACTGCGTTGTATGCATTTCAAAACATGTTTAATAATTTTTTAAATACAATCTAGGAATTACAAAATCTTTCTCGACCAGGGGATTGAACCCACGTCTCCCACATTTCGGCTATAAGGGCGCTTTAGCCAACTAGACTCGGGAAACGCCAAAGTCGTTGTTAGACGAGTGAGCGAGTCATGTGGTGAGTACCCGGGAACATTTGCATTTAAGTTTGATAATTATATTCGTATAAACAAAAGTTTTTTTTAAGTTTAGTTGGTATACGGGCGCGTCAACTGTAAGGCCATAATCCGCCTCTCTAGCCTATGATAGGCTAGGTAGGCCAAAGGTAGGGAGAAGAAAAGTAATGTTACCGGGTACTCAACACATGGCTCACTCACTCGTTTAACAACGACTTTGGCGTTTCCCTAGTAATAATAATAATGATTGCGACACAGTTGTTCAATGTTCATGCCTATAACCTTCTTTAGAGACCTCATCTGTACAACTGCAGACGCTGACGTCGCCTTCTGCATCATGTCCGTTGTCACTAAGCGGTTTAAAGTTTGTGCAGTCTTTTAAATTTTACATGTCAGTGCAATACAATTTAGAATTTACACAGGGGCACTTTTTTGAGTCACACTTTGCTCGACACGTACAAGATAGAAGGTCCAAAACAGCTTCAGGTGCTGGAAGACAATCCATCCCGTCGATCTCCATAGATGGTGTCTTCTACCAACCGTGTCTTTCTGGAGATGAAATCAGAAGCATTTGCTCAAGTGAATGTGTGAATGTGTGAAGTGTGATCCTCAGAAACGCATAGGGTATTTGAATACCGCGGGTAATTGCTTTGGCTGCTGCTTAAGCCCTTATGGCAAATTTGAAAAAAGCGCGGGCCGTGACGTCATGACGCGTAGGCCCATTGGTGTTTAAGTCCGCGAGGACTGGATCCTCAGAAACGTATAGACTATTTGAATACTATGCGCGCTAAGTGAAAACACTTAACAGGAGCTATTAGTTAATAGTCTGTGTGATGTCATGAGGAGGCGTGGTTTATCTGAAGCTATAATAAGTATCAACAATTATCCATTGCGTTGCATGTGTCTCGGTAGCCGAGCGGCTAAGGCGGCGAGCTAGTAATCCAAGGTCGCCCGAGGTGCTCATAGTTCGAGCCCGAGCAAAACTGTCGACTTTTTTTCCTTGCAATATTAAATCAGAAAATAAATACGAATTAAAAAATAATATATCAGTGAAATTCAAAGTACCAAAAATGGTTACTAGAGCGCGTGGAGCGCGCGGAACGCCAAGAAGTGGCGCGATATTTGAAAATTCGAAAATGGTGACGAGGACACGGCAAAGATGACGGCGAAACTAAAATGGCGGTAGAGCTAAAATGGCGCTCGACCTAAAATGGCGACCAAGATGGCGGTAAAACTAAAATGGCGCTCGAACGAAAATGGCGGCCAAGATGGTGGTCGACCTAAAATGGCTGTTGAGCGAAAATGGCGGTCGACCTAAAATGGCGGCTGAACAAAAATGGCGGCCAAGATAGTAGGGTCATTTTCGACACTTTTGTGACCGTTGGGAAGACAATGAGTTTTCTAAAACGGATTTTTCCTCTAAAAGGGTTTTTTAAAAAAAAATTTAGCCCCCATGCCCCTCGCGAAAGTGTGGGCATACCCCGCCGGGCCCCCAAAACCCAATATGGGGCCGTTTCCCCACATCCACATCTTTGAAATGGTTTAGCCTAGAGTATCGCGTGTTTGGTTTTTTGGTTTTGAGGGTCGAGGAATTCGTTTCTGAATGGGTTTGGCGTTTAGACCCATTTTTTAAAGTTTTAAATCCAAGATGGCCGTCGATTTGCAGTTTGGGAATAGCCAGTTTCTCGAAATCGTAGTAAAATTTTCATATAAGACTCGAATGAAACCCCTTTCAAGAAATTTTTGAAAAAATTGACGTAAGCTATGACTTCTGTTTGAAGCACAACTTTCAAAATAACATCTATACAATAAAAAAAAAAAAATAAATAAATAATACATAAAAAAAATAAACAAATAAAATATTATACAATAACATCCTGCACCCAAGCTTAAATTTTGGGATCATTAAGAAGAAGCAAATATCTGCTCAGCTAAAGCAAAATGTGCGAGCTGACCAGGCCCACCAGTAAGACCCCCCCCTAATAGTGAGAGTGAGCCCCACTCGCCCAAAAGGGTTGATCCATCAAAAAAGGGCCACCTTTTTCACAGCGTGCCCGCTCAGTGATACATGGCTGTCGCGGCAGATAATTATGGTATTCACCACAACCTCACGAGCAGAAATCCCAGCATACAGTGGTTCCCAGTCTTGCTGCCATCCCCCCCCAAAAACAAGAGCAAGCCTTACTATCACACGACTTACCCTGACCCCCAAGCAAGTCAGTGATGCATGAATCATGGTAAAACTGTAGGGGCAATGAGCGAGAAAAAATTTTCCCTTTTTCCTTTCTCGTGGTGACATGCCCCCCTACAAGACCATCGTACAACTCAAGGCGGAAAATCCAGAACTGTTTAAGAAAATAATCCCGATTCTCGGGCATTTCACCAGCAGATGTCCAATCTATGCTATGTACAAACGATCAAGGGTCGGCATGGCAACACTCCGTATGGGGCCGGGGGTAGTAGTGGAGGGGGTCTTTTTGACCAAGCACCGGGGGAAAACACTATCGGCGGGTTGCGCTGCAAAAATGCTCTGGAGAGAAGCTCTTATCCAAAGAAGTTTTAAAAGATATTTTGAGCAGGAGGAACGTCAGTACAAAAAAAGAACCTCAGCATATTGCCCCGCCTCGTCGAGTCTCATGATGTTCTACGAAAACTCACAGGACCCTTTTGATGTGATGGGGTGAAGGAGCTGATCAACAGATCTATGCAAAACCTGAAAAGCAGGGAACTTTGGTGCGTTCTTGGAATGTCGACCCTCTCATCCCAAAAAATAGAGCGTGTCATGCAAGAAAAGCTCGAGTATTTATCACATATGACATGTTGCCCGGACTAAAGGGATATACAACCCGACTATGGACGGTGGTTTCCAGAAAATTGGGGGATGCTCTCTTTTCTTTTTACACGAACAATGACCTTCTTTAAAGATCCTTTGCCCAATCGATGACGGGGGTACCCTTTCTCTTGCCAACCTTGGATATTTGGATAGAAAAAACAATGAATCTCAAATCTAAGCTTAAGCAAGGATGGCTTCACTTCTGCTGAATAGAAGCAAAAGTTTTCAACAAAAAGGAACCAAAAAACGCGCCCAAGGGGAAAGACGACTGTCAACGAAACCTCAAATCCCCGCGTCGCTATAGAAAGCATGTTGAGTGCCAAACCCTCGAGAAGAAAAGGATAGAAAGGGAATTCAGGGTCTGCAGGCATGCATGAAAATTTTGGGGCTGGCCTTTGACACTCGCTACCTCATTGAGGTCAATGCAGTCGGCCTGGTAGCCCCCCAAGTTTTTGCTTGCCTCAAGACGGCCTTGTGCATGGGAGGTTTAGATTTAAACCTTCTGAAGACGAGTTTTCACCAAAAACAAAATCTTTAACTGCAAACCTCCACAGAAATAAAAGGCGGAATTTTGCTACTGACAGATCTGTACATCATCTAGTACACCCATGAAAGTGGGCCCCGTGGAGAGGTCAGGGCTATGGCCCCGTTTTAGCTTTCAGAGAGATCGGGAAAATTGAACTTGAGACAGCCCTTGTAGGGAGAGGACGGGAGTGCCTCTCAATCTCAATGTCGATGGTTCAAAGCGTAAGACGCGAAAAGGGAAGTTACTAGATATTTTTAAATTTGAACCCAAATTTCAAGAAAAAACGGGATCACGCAGTCTGGGAGATATGGGGATATCTGGCATTAGCCACCCCCAGACCCGAGGACCGTGAGGCTAGGAAACGGGACGGTCGAGGGACCCTTTTGGGGGTGACTACCTTGATAAGATATGCTCGATTTTCTCTCAGCCCCGTGATCCGTCCATCATACTCTTAAACGACAAGTATGACCTTCCCTTTAGCATCAAGGATGATGAGCACGATCGACGGGCAGCAAAACATCTCCCACATCCCAAATGTTTTCCCTAAGCCTGAAGACGCGTTTCCAGAAGCTGCTAAATTTTCAATAAGCTCATGGTCAATTCTGGAAATAAGGTCAGACTGCAGAGACTTGTAAAGGAACAGATGAAAAACAAAAATTGGTCAGCTTCGGAGTGGTGTCATATATTGTGAAGACAATACGTCAACTAACCTGAGCACTGGTGTGACGAGCGATGAGTACGTTTTCAAGCATCCAGAAGCAGACACAATGCTGCTTTAAAACGTATGCCAAGTTGAGAGCTGGGGAATTATACTGGGGCAGTGTTCTAGACAGCGAGGACACAGATGTATATGTACAAGCAGCTTATGTCTCACAACGTTTTCAGAGGAGACCTGCTGATAAAACGCAAGCATTCAATGATCAACTGAAATGCCCTACTGTCAGCAGAGGTCGCCGATGTCATCATCCCTCTACATGTCATTACAGGCAGTGACCACACATCAGGGTTCTATGGGCATGGCAAAAAACAAATATTGCAGAATTAATCAATGACTCAGAGGCCAGAGAGCTTTTTGTAAGGTAGGTGAAAGTCTGGAGCTAGGGGACGAAGTCAGAGCAAATATGAAAGCTTTTTGTCCTCTCAAAAGTCTATGCTGAAAGCGCAGATGCTACCTGCGCGCAAGCCAGAGCTTCGAAGTGCACAAAATGAAGACAAGAGTACGATTCGACTCCCACCTGATGACGACTCGTTGGATCTCCATGTGCAAAGGACGAATTACATTGTGTATTGCCAGCTCCATTACGAGCTGCTAGATCATCCGTCCCCCATTGGTCATGGCTGGGAAATTCTAAATGGGAAGTGCCGACCAGTGCGCCACACCCTACCCCCCTTGCCCCAGCAGCTCAAAACTCGTGGTTGTCCAGATGACAGAGGTGAAGATATGGCAGCGATGATGAGAGAAGTGAGTGTGGAGAGTCAACAGATTCAGACGAACAGTAATGGTGAATGTAGTGAGTGCCCCTAATGATTGTAGTCTAATTAAGAGATGTTATTGTGAAAGTTGTGCTCAAACAGAAGTCATAGCTATACTGTCAATTATTCAAAATTACTTGAACAGGGCTTTCATTCGAGTCTTAAATGAAAATTTCGAGAAACTGGGTATTATAAGCTGCAAATCGACGGCTATCTTGGATTCGAAGCTTTAAAAAATGGTCTAATCGCCAAACCGACTTCAGAAACGAATTCCTCGACCCACGAAACCATAAAAACCACATACTACGCAATACATTAAGCTAAAGTGCTAAGCCATTGCAAAGATAGTGTCAGACGTGGCAAATGGCAGCCATATTGGATTTTGGGCCCTGGCGGAGTATGGCCCACACTTTCGCGAGGGGCATGTGGGCTAAAATTTTTTATAAAACCTTCTTAGAGGACAAATCCGTTGAGAAATCGTTCATTGTTCTCTCAATTCATGTGCCATAGCCAAATCTTATCACAGCACTTTAGAAAATCGCTAAATTGTCTATAAAAGGAGCACATATTTTCGTATTATTAATGAAGTTTTGACCAATTATTTTGATTTATGAGCACTATCTGAGAGCTTACTGTCAATTATTTCAAAATTACTTTAACAGGGGTTTCATTCGAGTCTTATATGAAAGTTCTACTACGATTTTTGAGAAACTGGCTATTCCAAGCTGCAAATCGACGGCCATCTTGGATTCAAAGCTTTAAAAAATGGGTCTAATCGCCAAACCGACTTCAGAAACGAATTCCTCGACCCTCAAAACCATAAAAAAACCCCATACTACGCGATACTCTAGGCTAAACCATTGCAAAGATAGTTGTCAGATGTGGTAAACGGCCGCCCTATTGGTTTTGGGCCCTGGCGGGGTATGCCACACTTTTTGCGAGGGGCATGGGGCTAAATTTTTTATAAAACCTTCTTAGAGGACAAATCTGTTGAGAAATCGTCATTGTCCCCTCAATTTATGTGCCATAGCCACTCTTATCACAGCACTTTAGAAAATCGCTAAATTGTCTATAAAAGGAGCACATATTTTCGTATTTTTATTGAAGTTTTGACCAATTATTAGATTTATGAGCACTATTGAGAGCTCTACTGTCAATTATTCAAAATTACTTGAACAGGGCTTTCATTCGAGTCTTATATGAAAGTTCTACTACGATTTCGAGAAAACTGGGCTATTTTCCCAAACTGCAAATCGACGGCCATCTTGGGTTCAAAGCTTTAAAAAAATGGGTCTAATCGCCAAAACCGACTTCAGAAACGAATTCCTCGACCCTTCAAAAACCATAAAAACCACATACTACGCGATACTCTAGGCTAAACCATGCAAAGATAGTGTCAGATGTGGTAAACGGCCGCCATATTGGATTTTGGGCCCTGGCGGGGGGGGGGAAAGCCACACTTTCGCGAGGGGCATGGGGGCTAAAATTTTTTTATAAAACCTTCTTAGAGGACAAAATCCTTGAGAAATCGTCATTGTCTCTCAATTCATGTGCCATAGCCACTCTTATCACAGCACTTTAGAAAATCGCTAAATTGTCTATAAAAGGGGCACATATTTTCGATTATTATTGAAGTTTTGACCAATTATTAGATTTATGAGCACTATCTGAGAGCTATACTGTCAATTATTCAAAATTACTTTTAACAGGGCTTTCATTCGAGTCTTATATAAAGTTCTACTACGATTTCGAGAAATGGCTATTCCAAGCTGCAAAAACGACGGCCATCTTGGATTCAAAACTTTTAAAAATGGGTTTTAATCGCCAAACCGACTTCAGAAACGAATTTTCCTCGACCCTCAAAACCATAAAAACCACATACTACGCGATACTCTGGCTAAACATTGCAAAGATAGTGTCAGAATGTGGTAAACGGCCGCCATATTGGATTTTGGGCCCTGGCGGGGTATGCCCACACTTTCGCGAGGGGCATGGGGGCTAAATTTTTTATAAAACCTTCTTAGAGGACAAATCCGTTGAAAAATCGTCATTGTCTCTCAACGGTCACAAAAGTGTCGAAAATGACTCTACGCGGCAGAGCTAAAATGTCGGTCAAGATGGCGGCCAAGCTAAAATGGCGGCCGGAAACAAAATGGCGACTGGAAATTAAAATGGCGGACAAAATGGCGGACGGAAATTCAAAATGGCGGACAAAATGGCGGACGGAAACACGTGACCGGAAAAAAAATGGCGGCCGGAAACAAGATGGCGACCGGAAACAAAATGGCGGCCGGAAACAAGATGGCGGCTGTCACGTGACCGGAAATACGTCATCGACGCCATATTGGATCCTCGAGGATCCTCTTTATGGAGGCCGAGACGCCTTACTTTCCCTCTACTGTTATGTGAATTTTCTGTTCTGTGAAAAAATCATTACTAAGTTGATGATTTTTTTTAAAATTATTTAAAATAAATAAAAAATAAACTTTAATTTTTAATTTTTTTAATTAATCGTAATTTTAAAAAAGAAAAAAATCGTAAAATTTCGATTTCCATAAGAAATAATTATTCGATTGTGCTCAAATTTTACACGAATATATGAATTCATAAAATTAAGGTTCTGTGAAAAAATCATTACAATCGGATAAAGAATGTAGGTGTTATTTGCCAAAGAATTGTTTTAAAAAAGAAAAACCCCGTAAAATTGCGATTTTTATGAGAAATAATTATTTGATTGCGCTTAAATTTTCCACGAATATATAAATTCATAAAATAAAGGTTCTGTGAAAAAATCATTACAATCGAACAAAGCGTGTAGGTATTATAAATCGAAGAAATTTTTTAAAAATCGAAAAAAATCGTAAAATTGCGATTTTTATGGGAATTTTTTTTTGATTGTTCTCAAAAACGTGGCAGTTCTAAGTTCAGAAATTTCGAAGGTCTCAATAAAATTTCATCGCAATCGGAGTATCGGTTTAGCCGGAATCGTGCTAACAAACAGACAAAAATACAAAAAAAAGAAAAAAAAAACATTCCGGATTTTTTTTTCCAGTGTAGTGAAATGGAATCTTCGCTTCGCTCGCTACGCTCGCAACGCTCATCCAAATAGCTTTATTTCTAAATTTAATTTTGGAAAAAAAAGTTTTATATACATAAATTAAGACATTACAATTTAAACTACTGGAACCGTGCAAAACTTTTAAGTTTAACTTATTTTGGCTGTGTATATATCGTCAGAATCATACATAACTTATGGAATATGGTTACTAATGTAAGAAAACAACATATTTTAATTTAGAACGATATGATGATGTTAACTTTTCCTAAGAGGGTTGGCGCTATCACAGAAGAAAACAACTACCTTATTTATGATGATAACATGGTACAAAATGATATTAAACTTTTATATGATGGAAAATATAAATATTTGTGTTACGGTCATCACTTCACTACTGTTGACACGTCCAACTCTGCAACTGACGCGGCGTCAGCATTGAAGATAGGCCAGCTCCATCTTTTTCACTCCTGCCTCCACTATTCCCTTTCCACCACAACCAAGTCACGGTATACTGCGAAGGATTGCAAATGCCGCGTGCAAATTCACATGGATTGCATTATCAATCGGATACAACTGAAAGGAGGAAAAGTTCCCCAAAAAGTAAAAATTGGTATAGTTGACTCGGATAATGATGTAAAATTTCATTTTTTAACTAATGATAGAAAATTTAAAAAAATAATATTTACCTGCGCTTTTAATAGAGTCGGTATTTTTTAAAATCAGTTTTACCCTTTTGCATGCCAAACATAAACATGTTTTTTCTGTATTTTTGACTTGTCGTCCTTTTTGGACTGTAGCTCTTTTTGACCTGTTGCTCTTCTTGGAATCGCTCTCATTGGTGATTCGCACACCTTCTTGCCACGCCCTTTATTTATTTATTTAAAGTTTATCCTATTCAGTTAAAAAGCTGATTTACAGGACACTAGATAAATGTTATATGCGTCGCGCTTGTTGCTAGGCTGTTTTGACCTTGAGTCACCCGAATCTAGTCACTTAGCAATCTTAAGAGAATATAATACAAGATAAAGCATATTATTTCCTCCCTTTATTTCAATAAGGTAACGTTAAATGATTTTTTCGAAGTAAGTTTTGTAAATTTGTATTTATTTAATATTATTTAGATCACCTTTATCCAATATAACCTCCTTGGCTTGAAGAAAAAAAAAATATGCAAATATATTATTGCTTGATATTGGGTCAAATTGTTAAGTATTCTGCTAATCGTTAGTAGTTAAAAAAATGTATTTTTATGTTTTTTCTTAAATCTTGCAATATACGAACAATGAATTAATAATTATAGGCTTATGTATCATTGACATTGGCCAACTGTAGCCTTGAGCTGTAGCGACGTAACTATATTATATATTACCTTGTTTGCGTTAAGACATATTCAGTCATACCTTTACTGACTTAGTTTCAGGGCGGATTTTTATCATCCCTTGTGTAACATTAAAATAGACAAAAACAATATTTTGATAAGAAAATAACAGTAACTCATTCAGCAATATTTGAACTTTGTAAGCAGAACAGCTCACTGTCTTGGAGGCTTGTAAGTATACTTAATTAACGGCGCGACAAACGATAAGCCAATTATTACATTTCACCACCAACCATATTATTTTTCTTGGGTAAAAATAAATGAACATTATCAGATTTGTTTGCGGTACTTGGTATTTTTGTATAATACATTATCTTCCTTTGACAATAGGTAGAAAACTACACGTGCGAAGTTAAAACATACTTAAAAATACATTAAGGATATTTACTTTAGGATATTTTATTTAAAAATAGTATACAATCATTAAATACTAGAACAAGAAATATAAAAATTACAATATATGCAATAAGTCTAAATGGAAAATAAATACAAACATATAACAAAGAGTCATTAATAAGGAAATACACAGTAGTGTAAGTAAAAATAATAATTAAATTAAATTATCTAACATTTTTTTATTATTAAAGTAGTTATGGTTGAACTGTTTAAATAGCTAAAAGTTTGTTGAGGTGTTTTGAATGCGGTTACGATCACATGAAATGTAATTATTATTATTATTTTTTATTCCAACTTGACATTATTTTAACAATCACATTGCTGGAGGTAAGAATTAGAGCATAGCCCCATAACACAAAGTGTCTTACCACCAGGACAATATACACAACACAATAATAGGTATATACAAAACACATTTAACAATATAAAACACATAATAGCAATATTCTCAATAATCTCAATATTAGAAAAAACACAAAATATCACAAAACATTACTCATAGATAACGCAATAATTTAATTAAAAAATGATGTAGAGTGTGAGTGTTAATTTGAGTGTGAATGTGAATGTGAATATGTGTGTATGTGTACATGTGAGTGAGTGGTATTCGTGTTAACTGGTATGATCTTGAGTGTTCATTAAAGTTATTCTAAGGTATATCCGAAATTTATGAGAAATCTTGTTTTGTGCGGACCTCATAAGACAGAGCATTCCAATTACTAACAGATCGAAAGAAAAAACTTTACTGATACTGTGTTGTTCTTGCAAAGGGAGGAATCAGAGTAACAGCTCTACCGTATCTGCATGAGCGATAACCAAGTTGTATTCTGGTCAATGGATCCAGGCCAACTAGCACGTTAAACATTTTCTTCAGAAAAACGATTTCCAACTCCTTTAGGTGATTTTCAAGAGTGAGTATATCACACATCTTCGTTCGTTGTTGCCTATTCAAATCTTTTCTTTTGGTGATAAATTTTGTCGCTCTATTCTGTAGAGATTCTAATTTGTAAGCATTGGCCTTCAAGGTTGAATGCCATGCAGGACAACCATAGGACAGTGTAGGTCTAACTAGGCATGAGTACACAGTGCGCTTGACCTGGCTACGTGCACCATGCAAAGTTCTGGATAAAAAGCCTAAATCTTAGCAGATTTTTTCCTCATTATTTCAGTCTGAATGTTACACTTCAAATCCTGAGTTATTGTAATACCTCAGAGCGAAATTTTGATTTCCCGTTTAATGTAACAGACATTGATTTTGAAAACTATTGCAGGTGTTCTTTTAGATTTTGTCAAGGTTATGTGGCTGCATTAATTTTCTTTAAGTAACATTTAGTTTAGTTCACACCATAGCTCAATGTTTTCAAGGTCCTTTTGTTGTTGTTGCCTATTCAATTTTCTATCGACGGTTGGATGAGCTTCGACTAACATTTTTAATTATTTTATACATTCATGTTATAATCCCTTGAACGACAAATCCAGCAAATTTCACATACTTCTGACCACTACTTCCACCGAAATATTTTGTTTAAATCTTTGGGAGGTCGTTAACAATGGATATGACTTGGCACCATCAGAGGGCATTTTAACATTTTAAAGAAGAGTATCCTGTACCAGCTAATTGTAAATAACTAGGAGAACGCTAAAGTCCCGCCGCGTTGAAGGAAGAGCTTTTTTGTAAGTTTTTAGTTTGCTTAGGGCCACTATTCCTTTGCAAGTGCTTTTTGAATGTATTGTAGGTGATTGTTGTCAAGTTTCTTTTGTTACTTGTTATAGTTATTATAAACCCAAAAAAACTCATACCAAAACCTTTATTCTATAAATTTTCGCTAGTTTTTTCAACTTTTTCTTTCAGTAAGCAATACATTATTATAACCTTAATGTCCATGTTAAATATGAACGTTGTAGCACTACCTGTTTGATCAGAATCAGCCCAAATGTCACGAAAATATCGCACTTAAAATCGAAAAAAAATCGTAAAAAGTACGATATTCATGAGAAATATTTCTTCGATTGTACCCCAAGGTTGGAGTTCCCCTCCAATTTTCATCAAGATCGCATATACCGTTTGCCCGGTAGCGTGCGAACAAACAGACAGAGAATTTTTTTGAGGGGTCAGTGAAATTGAAGTTTTCGCTTCGCTCATCCAATTATTACAACAATAAAATCTGTTGTGGCCTATTAACGGTCAATTACTATGTGAACTAGGCAATATTTAAAAATAATTCTCAAATTGATGGAAAGTTCCGTAACTTTTTTATCACTCCACTACAAAAAAGAGTTGATTGATTGAAAGAGTTGGTTGGATATTGCTTAATGTCTCATATTAATGCACTTTGGCTATTCGAGACGATGAGTGGTGATAGATGAGGATGAAGTATGAACACAAGGGAGGATTGGAAACCCGGTACCGGCACGTAGCCTACTCCTTTCGAAAAGTACCAAGGGGACCAACGGCTTAACGACCCATCCGAAAGGACGGTGTAACCTTGACAGTCGTTGTATAGATTCCTCCACTAACCCAGACTGCCGAGCAGACGTCGAGCATAACGAATCCGTTACACCAGCTCTCGAACCCTCCATCTTCTCTAACCAGCGGTACACGTGAATTTTAGGGCAGAGCGGTCAATCCCTCTACCCCTTATCACGCCCGAAGGCTGCTTAACTTAGGTGTTCGATTGAGAACCATTCCTAAGTTGATGTCAAATTCGAAAGAGTGAATTTGGAAAATTATTCTCGAAAAAACTATTTAAAAACCATTACTTTAGAAGTTAAAATGAACTTTGACGGTTAAATAATCTTGGCAAAAATCTATAATGCTATCAACTTCGACAACAAAATATATTATCTTTCAAAAATATTAGAAAGATTAAATTACACTTGTTTTTTACTTTTTGTAGGACATTGCTTATTACATTGAATCTTTTAAAAAAAAGTAGTTATTACTCCCAAAATTCATTTTCTACCATATAATCTAGAGCATAATACAACACTTAAATGACAATAAAAAGTCTTGTAACTGTGACATTAAACGACATTTTTGAATGGTTTTGATTTTGAAATTATCGAAATTTGGCGTTTTGAGGCATTTCTGAGTTCGCCTTACCTGCTTTATTTTTGTTCTACGTAGATACTTGAGCATCGTACTAAACTAAAATGGCCCTTAATAATATCCTGTCTTGAAACTGTGAAGAAAAATATTATATATATTTTAGTACTTTAGACAGAAATTAAAAAAGTGACTACACCGGGGATCGAACCCGGGACATGCAAAAATATGCGTTCCGAAATCACACCCCATCCTAGAAATCAGCAAATTTCGGCAGAACCACTTGTCAGTATATCAAAACCTTAATAATATAGAGGACTTACAGAAAAGGTTGTCCTGTACGTCAATAAAGGCAAATATTTTTTTTTTAATAGAAATCGTCCAAGGTCACGGGGCATAAAATCATCCCAATGTTATTTTTTGTGGGAGATTTTTGCCTATAGCGTCAGCCAGGAATCTATATTTAGAATCGACAATGGCGCTACTCTGGCGCTACCTAGCGGTTGCCCGGCTGCACTACTTCAGAATTCGGACATTCGTTTCCTTATTTTAATGTTATAGCATAGGAAAATAACCCCTTTTAAAACTACTTTTATTCCGTAATTATGCATTCATTCTCATTACCAACTGCTTCATTAGTTTCATTAAACCTTGTAGAATACGAAACAACAACGACAAAATTAAAATTATGGCTTAGTAAGACAATATGTAATAAAATTCTTCGACATGTTCCACAGTGTGTTAGTCACTTGACAGCTGACTGAAAGCACGTTGATGTCAAAATGCCGACTACAAACATTGTTGTTATGGGATTTGTAGAAGCGATTCACGTTATTTTAATAGAGAAGACATGGTTGGAGTGTATTTTATCAAATTTCCCATGCTCTAAGAAGGCTGGGAAAAGGTTGAAACATGGGTCAGGGCATGTGGAAGAGAACATTTCACGGCCGTCACAAGAGTAACAAATGACACCTATATTTGCAGCAGCAAACACTTCGTTGGAGGTGCTGGTCCAACAAACGAGTTTCCAGATCCTGTACCAAACAGCTACTCAAAGAAAAAGGCACCTAGGCATAGGCTCATCTAGTTATACTGTCAGAAATCAGAATACATAGCAATAATTGGATCTATTGAGCGCGTAGGCCTATAGGCCTATAGGCTTGAGCACTTCTAGCCTCCGCAAAGCCAACCCCTCTAGATTCTATAGCCTAGAGGTCTATGAACAGGCCTATCCCAGTCCCACAAGTCTAGGACCAGCCTAAACTAGTCGTCTGGAACACTACATGCCTTTGTGTAGCCTATGAAAATATATCCCTGAGGACAAGTGGGATAAGGTCCAATGTTGAAAGAGTATGTAGAGCCTAGCCCCTACCTGTCAAATAAACTCATGTAGGGGCTAATATGTATTTAATATGTAATATGTATCTATGTAGGTAATTAGATTTATTTAGTTGTCCTCCTTTGTAAATCAGTTTTTATAACTGAATAGGATAGACGTTAAATAAATAATAAATAATAAATAAATAAATAAAAGGCCTATATATAGGCATCCCCTAGGCCTTTTGGTTTAACCATGGATTTTAAATAGTGGACCTAGGCCTAGTCTCGTAGTCTAGTGGCTTCACTGTTTTAAAGTGTTGTTTTGACAGAAGCCTTACTTTGTGTTTAACATACGAATTAAAACGTAAAGCCCGGCCGTTTACACACCCTACTTGTCCTTTGAAAGATAAGGCACAGTCTAAAGTCTTGCAATAATCTCTTTAGCTATTCATTAGAATGTTGTTCTACTTAATAATGAACTAATGTTGGCCCTGGAACATCGTTTTCATCTAGTTAAACCTATTATAAATCCATGGTTAAACAACGTAAACACTGTAGGACTCGGGCATACTTTGTGTAAAATTTCATAATGTTGTCCGAATCGCGGGGTTCGTCGGTCCTAGTTCCACAAGTCGCCAATAGGTTGCGCGCGAAAGTTTATCTGTGTCGTCACTTCCTGCCTAATCATGGTTGATGCTATTGGCGAATTAACAAAGTTTGAAAAATTTTTGGTGTCTTGGTTGACTCAAATAAAGTTTGTTACTTTGTTAATTCATAACTTGTTATCTTGAATGAAATATATTTTCTCAATGTAGCAAGTGAATACCCTTTTTTCTTATTGCACGGTCGCCAACTAATTTTACTCACTGTAATTGACGTTTTCCAAGAATATTTCTATGAATCGTAATAACTGCACAAAATTGTACATCTACTTGGTGGTAAGCGTAGTTACATCAGGTTGTGTACACAAGCTCTAGTGTTATGTCGGATTATTAGCATGGCGAAAACCAGATGAAGAAAATAGTGTTCCTATAAGGATGACTCCTCTTGGATGTTTTACCAATGCTAAACATTTAATTTTAATTTAAAAAATGAAATGAAGTAAAATGAAAATTCTATTTTGTAAGCATGTACACTCTAAAAATGATTGTTTTCTTTTCTTTAAAAGTATTATACTGCTTACATTATGGACTATGAGGTGACATGGTTTCAAAATCCAGTAATTGCTAATTGCTAAAAAAAAATGGGTTTTGCTTTTAAAGGGTTATTTTTCATGCATCATACGAACAATAGACACATTATACTAAATAGCATTGACCTACTCTTACCTGACATCGCAACGTTGCTACACCTTATTCGAAATCAGACGTACTAATTCTATTCGAAAAACGTTCTGATTAACATAGAAAAAAGTTTAATAGTTATACGAACAAGTCACTGTTTTCAAATAAACAGACCATGAATAAGAAATTTAGACATCAAAGTTCTGTAATGCAGTTTGCTGCCTAGGACACCTAATCAATCTCGAATATAGTGGACAATGGAAATAATGTTGTTTCTTCAATTGCACCTCCAGTGCAATAAGCATTTCGAAAATGTCAATACATTTATTTGTAAACGGTTGCTTCTATAGGCCTACCTAAATAGCAATCATCGATCGACACACAATTTTTATTTGTTTGATTTAATATTATGGCAACCATTAAGTATTTTTGCGCCAGTGCAGCTTGTATTACCCAGGATGCAATGCGTGCTCTAACAATGAGTGTTGGAGTAATTGGACAATTAAGAAGGGATATCCTAGGGCTGGTTAAGAGGACACAATTTATTACATTCACGTTAACGACTTATAGAAAACTTTTGAAAAAACCTTTATTTTGTCTCAACGGGATTCGAGCCCGGTTAATCCAGATCAGAGTAAACCGCTTTACGCTTGAGACACCAATGTTGGTTACGTGAAAGCAAAGTTATGAACACTTCTGCAAAAACATTCAATGAAAAGGATTGAGCTTGGGGTTTTCTTTCTGATTAAAAATTAAAACAGTTATATCTTACTTAAATAAATAATATATAAATTCGTATTTAGTGGCTACCCACTCAGTCACATTACTGATTTTCAGTGGGGGACAGTAAATCAAAGCGACTAAGCAACCCTGCAGGCCCCGACGCAATCGACGAGTGAGCGATAACCAACCAAAGATCGATATTTTTCATAGGAAATATAGCAATCAGTGGTATGGACAGTGCGAACACCCGCGTATCAACGCCAGAATCAACAAGGCCGATTCAGAACAACTCTGAAATTTATTATGTGCTTCGTTGTTAGGACGGCTCCAAAGTCACCAATTACAAACTTCTAAGACAAGAACTGATGTACTTAAGTCCAAATCAGAAGCTTAAAACTTCTGACTTTAGCGGGAATTGAACCCTGGACCTTGTGCATTGGAAGCAGATACGCTAACCACAAGATCAACGAGTCACACATTTACACGATTGTCACAGTAGCGGAATTAATGACTAGTTTTCCAATAAACAGATGTTTAAGAGGGGGCGCTGAGCTTGGCCCAGCTCAAATGCGCGCACTCAGGTGTTGATGATTTCTGCTGAACGGGTGGTTATATCACCAACAAATTTTACATGAAATCGTCGATTAATTTTATTTATATTGATATCCGTACTGGATTGCAAAAACTAAGCCTTAAAGATCCATTTGCGAAACAAGTCCAAAACGTGAAAAGTTGGAATTCCAAAACATGGATTTCAATTCTGGAAATTCTTACCGTTTATCCAAAGATTATGAAGGCGTGGTTTATCCATAACCATAAAACCAAACTAACATGCGCGTGCACATTGAGTTAAAAGTTGATATTCAGTATGCAAATTTGCGTGTTTTTTACACTTGGAATAAAGTCTCGAAGTTGACCACAATGGAGTAAATTACAGTGTTTTCAATAATTTTTAATTCAAAAGCAATGAATTTATTTAAGAATACGCGAACTGGATATCATAAACTTTAGAGGGAAATTTGATTACTATGTTTTAAACGTTTACCCGGAAAAAAGCAGAAATATGAGTGCCTAAACTAGTTACTGCGCAAGCCTCAGCGACTCCTCTTAAAGTTGTAACAATTTTTTATTTGTCACACTTATGTTGAAGCGGCAGGACCATGGTAAGATATTTCCATCTATTTACATTGTCTGCTCAAAAATGGGTAGGAAACGGTACCAGAAGGTACTTGAACATAAGTTGGCAACAATTTTTCAGACAAAAGCGGCTGCATTCCCCTTGTATGAATGATTGCGAAGTCATTTCGCAATCACAAAAGTAATTGAGGGGCAAGGATTTAGCGGTTAAAACTGTTATGTCAATTTTTGTATGAAGAACTTAAAAAAAATGTAATCTCGTAAAAATAGTTATTCGTACAAAATTTAAGACATATCAGTTCTTGGCTTATGCAAATATGGAGAGTTACTTAAAAACAGTCGTCATTACCATGTCTAGTCTCTAATCGCCAATCAATTTCGGAAACTGGGCTGGGAAGTAGCTGAAGAAGTAACGGCTTGTCTGCACTAGGAAGTATTCGGCGGATCAACATCATAGCAGTTAATTCAACTACAAGGGAAGGTTTCATACTTGACCCGACGATGCGCTTTAAACGCAATGGAGATCATGCTGGGCAAGTCTACCACTGAAAAACTGAACTTCTACCAACCAACAATACCATACTATGCAGACAAATAACATGCAAACCCAATTGTCATCGGATTGTTTGTTGCTGCAAAAGGAACAATCCCAAAGTTTTTTGTGTATTTTTGCAATACTTTTAAATTTGGCAAAACACTGATACAAGACGTTTCAATGGTAGCATTAATAGGATCTATTTCTATTCTTGCGAATCACCTTTATTGAATGAGCGTAGCGAGCGAAGCGAAGATTCCATTTCACTACACTGGAGAAAAAAATCCTGGTAGTTTTTTTCTTTCTTTCTTTCTTTCTTTCTTTCTTTCTTTCTTTCTTTCTTTTTGTATTTCAAAATCTCTGAACTTCGAACTGCCACGTTTTTAAACGCAATCGAAAAATTATTTCTTATAAAAATCGTAATTTTACGTTTTTCTCGATTTCAAAAATTTTTCTTCGACTTATAACACCTGCATGATATATTCGAATCTAATAATTTTTTAACAGAACCTTAATTTAATGAATTTATTAATTCATGTGAAATTTGAGCGCAATCGAAAAATTATTTCTTATGAAAATCGCAAATTTACGATTTTTTTTCGATTTTTAAAATTTCCTCGACTTATAACACCTACATGCTTCATCCGATTGTAATGATTTTTTTACAGAACTTAATTTTATGAATAAATATATTCGTGTGAAATACGAGCGCAATCAAAACATTATTTCTCATGATAATGGCATTTTTACGATTATTTTTTATTTTAAAAATTTCTTCGACTTATAACATCTACATGCTTCATCCGATTGTAATAATTTTTTTACATAACCTTAATTTTAAGAATTAATATATTCGCGTGAAATTTTAGCGTAATCGAATAAATATTTCTTTTGAAAATCGCAATTTTACGCTTTTTTCGTTTTTAAACAATTACGCTCATTCAAAAACGCGTCTGAAAAAGCGTTTGCGAAGCTACCTATTTTTTTACATGTGGCTTAGCTGCTTCTCTCAATCGGCTCCTAAATTATCGAAGTCTAACTTATGTTGGCAGTATATATCTTGGGAATCATACGTTATGATAATTATTAATAGAAAAAAAACATATTTAAATTTAGAACGATGCGACAATGTGATTTTTCCTTAGATAGTTGGCGATATCCCAGAAGAAAACCACTGCCTTTTTTATATTAGTAAGATGGTACAAAATAATATTTTACTTTTAAATGACGGAAAAGACAAATGATTGTGTTAAGGTCATCACTACCTGTTGCCACGTCCAACTTTGCGTTGCGTCTGCATTGAAGATAGGCCTAGCTCCTCCATCTTCTTCTCTCCTGCCACCACTCTTCCCTTCCCACCACATTCAAGTCTCTCCTCACGGTACACTGCGATAGATTGCACATGCACACGGATTGCATATCAATCGAATACAACTGGAAGGAGGAAAAAGTTCCCAAAAATGTTTTTGAATAGGAAAAGTCGACTCGGTAAATGATGTAAAATTTTATTTTTGAATTATAAAATGAAAATAAATGTATATTTTTGTCTGCGCCTTTATAGTCTTTATTTTGTATCAGTTTTACAATTTTGCATGCCAAACATAGACGTATTTTTCAGTCTGTTTTACCATTCGCTTATTTTGGTCTGATGCTCTCATCGGTCATTCACACACGCACCTTTATTTAGCCCTTTATTTATAAATTAAACGTCTATCCTAATCAGTTTAAAAAGTTATTTACAAAGGACAACTAAACAAACCTAATATGTGTCGCGCTTGTTGCTAGGCTGTTTTGACCTTGAGCCACCCGAATCTTGTTACTAAGCAACCTTAAGTGAATAACACAAGATAAAGCAGATTTCCTCCCTGAATTTCAATAGTTCCACTTATTTGTTTTATTTTAAAAACAAACAAGGTAGGCATACATGAGACTGTAATGTGATTTTTTAAAGTAAGTTTTTAAAACTACAATTATCTCAAATTATCGGGATCACCTTCATCCAATATTAAGTCTTTGGCTGTTACACAATTACAAAATAATTGCATGATATGGGGTCAAATTGTTATGCACCTTTCGCGAATAGTTTAAAAATTGTCTTTGTTAATGACTGTTTTTTATCTTGCAAATCTACGTACAATGGATCAATAATTAATTATGCTTCATCGGCATTGGCCAACTTTAACCCTGAGCTCTATTCTGCCCTACTAAGCAAGAAGGCCCTATCTTCAAAAACATAGTTTTGAGTAAATTGAAAATTAGTGAAATAAATTGCACTGCAAAGGGTTTTTAGACGAGTGAGCGTAGCGAACGTAAGTCTTTCCTAACGCTATACTCGATCGGGCCTTGGCCGTGAGCATTGTCTGTTAAATGTCTGTTTGTCCGGGTTCATACGGCCGAACGGCCGAATAGATTCAGCTAAAATTTTAAACAGACATCCGTGACCATGTAACTTAGAACTGCTAACAAAATGAGCAATATCCGTTGCGATTTAAGCTGACAAAAAATAAAAATTTGAAAAATTTGAATTTAGATTGCAAATGTTTGAAATACCCATTAGTAAAATAGAACACAGCCTGTGAAAGTTTGCGATCAGATGAACCAAGCAAATTTGTTTATTATTTTGTTTTCGTTATGCATGCCTTCTGTCATTCTGTAAATGATGCTAGGCCATTGCTGGCTATCAAGGATACTATTATAGCCTACACTTCGTTTGGGCTGGTGATGATCTACAAGAAACAGTGCGACGTATTTTATCTCGCAAACATCAGCTGCAGTAGGGGAGTATATTACTTTCCGAAACTAGAATGCGAGTTCTGGTAGTCGTTGTCGGGGACCCCCCATATTCTCTGACGACCTTCCCAACGACGACGACCAGGACAAAACGAACGATGACAAAGACGATGACGACCACGACGCGAGAACCCTCCCTTTTCTTTCACCTTTACCCGCGTGGCTATTTCTGACCAGCACCAGCATGGGATTTTCCTCCCTATATCCTCTAGGCAAGAGTGGTGATTTTTGACCTAGCGGTTGTCGCACCCTTAATCCAAACTAAAACTAAATTGGGACGTATGGGACCAGCCTTATTTTTTCATAATAGGACGATGACAAACGGTTGACGCACCCAGAAACCAAAAAACTATAAACCACTTTCTCTGTTCGCCTAGACCCAAATATTTTATTTTTTTGGGTTTATTTGGATTAAGGACGCGTCAACCGTAAGGTCATAATGCACGACTCTAGCCTAGGAGATGGGGAGGAGGGGCCTATGCTGGTCAGAACCAACCATGGGTAAGGGGAGGAAGGAGGATTTCTCACGTCGTGGTCGTCATTGTCTTTGTCATCGTTCATTGTGTCATTGTCACCGTCGTCGTGGAGGTCTTCAAGGGAAGGGGGAGGTGTCCCCGACGACGATTGCCAGAGCTCGCCTCTGGTTTTGGGGAGTAGCTGATGTTTGCGAGGTGGACCTTTTCTTTTGAATCGCATTTTACGATTAGCAGAGCCATGCTCTGGGCCAATTCTACCCCGAGCCCAGACGGAATCGTCTTTAATTTTTCATACATTGACGCTGGAGGAAGTACTAAGGGTCATACACCAGCCGTTCCATTTAGCCTGGGGTGTAGCCTATCTGTTCAACAAGGGTCTGTGACCACAAATGTTTGTATAAAGATTAAAACTAGGGAAACGCCAAAGTCGTTGTTAGACGAGTGAGTGAGCCATGTGTTGTGTACCCGCTAACATTACTTTTCTTCCCCCTACCTTTGACATCCCTAGCCTATCATTGGTTAAAGTGGCGCATTATGGCCGGACAGTTGACGTGCCCTTAAACTTAAAAACTTATAATTACCTAACTTAAATCCAATCAATGTTCACGGGTACTCAACACGTGGCTCTCTCACTCGTCTAACAACGACTTTGGCGTTTCCCTAGTTATTATAATTTGAAAATAATTATAATAATGAAGTTCTAAAATCAAATGGAATTTATTTAGATGGATCATAATATGATGTGATTGATACCCAATTAATTTCGGAAGTTAGGGCTTTTTGCGATGAAAATAACACAGCATTTGAAAACAATTCACTTCCACCACCTGTCATTTGCCTTAAAATACAAGGTTAAAAAGCCCTATCTACATGGCAAGAGTGAACAGAGGGCCATCTTCCTTAGTAAATGCTAATAATTTTGAAGTAAGGGCAAAGTACACGACAAAGTACACCTATTTATAGTGGAGTTAGGGCTTTCTAGCTTAGCACATAAGACGCAGAAAGTTACTCCGCATCTAATGGTATGTCTAACTCAAAATAGACAAAGTGAAGTGAGGGCCTTTTTGATTAGTAGGGCAGTATTGACGTAAGCATATTACCTTGTTCGTTTTTCGGCATTACTCATTGTTCTTGAGTTACAAGACGGACTTATATAATATAAACTAGACTTCGATAACAAAAGAGCAATAATTGATTCAGCAATCTTTGAACTTGTCAGCAGAGCAGCTTACAGTCTTGGAGGCTTGTAAGTATACTTCATTATATGGTGCAACAAACAATAAGACAATTTTCAAATTTTCACCATCAACATATTCTTATTCATGGTTAAAAAATTAAACATTCATAATTGTTTGCTGTTGTTTGTGTTTTTGTGTGTTGAATGATCTTACTTTGACAATGGATATAAAACTACACTTGCCAAGTTATTACATACTTCAAATTCACATTAAGAATATTTTCAAATGATACAAAAATATTTTACAATCATTAAATACGTGCAATAAATCCAAACCGAAAAACAACTACAAAAAAATAACAAAGAGTGATTAATTATGAAAATTTAAAAGTCACAATAATAATGAAATAAAATGATCTACATTTTTTAAATGGTAAAGTAATTTGTGGTTGATATTATTAACTGTTTAAATGGCTTAAAATTTGTTGTAGATTTCTTAAATTCGGTTAATGGAAAAATATCATCAATACGATCACATGGAATGTTGATGAAAATGTGATTTCATGTCAAACTAAACATTACCTAAATCACCTAGGCGCACATACATAATCTGGAATAGATTGTGTTAGTAAAAAAATATATTTAGGGCGCGTCCGAAATGGGGAAATAATGCACCACTCTTCTGACCCGTGCTTGACAGATCCAGTTACAAGCAACTTTGCACTATCTGAGTGATTTTAGATGAGAAAATCGAAGAACACGTATCACCGACATCTTATTAATTATTATTATTATGTTTCATGTACCCGCTCAAAAATCTAAGTTGTTGGTGTTGATCATCAAATAGGTAAAATGGATTTTTTTTAAACCACCCCAAAAGACTTGGCTTGGAATTCATATTATTACCAAAATATCACCAGGATTAGCTTATTGAAATGCAAACTCCCGAGCTCAAGTGAATCTGCCATGATTCGTTAGTTCCATTTTTATAACAAGAAATAGCTGCACCACCTGTAAGCTTTCTTATGTGGTGACTGAGTGATGCATCAGACGATTTTGAAGACGAGTACTATAATCAGATTTTATAAATTCCTAAACCATTCAATACTGAATAAACCTCTGAATCATATAAAATAATTCAAGGTACATAAACAATATCGTTTTCATTTTCATCTTCTATCCATCTATTTATATATGTATATATATATATATGAATATAAGATTTTTAAGCATAAGCCCGCTTTAAGGACATAGTTATTGATTCATAGCAGTTGTCGAAAAAGTTTACCCCGACTGGGGTTCGAACCCAGAACCTCCGGCTTAACGTGCCATAGCTCTACCAATTGAGCTACCGGGACCACAGAACAAACCTTTACTAAACTGCTATTTGTTGTGATTGTTGACCTCCATGACATAAATCCAACAGAAGACTGCAATGTTGCTGTCAAATCTGAAAGATCACATGGATAAATCCAAACACATCTCATCTCCCATGAGTTGGGTAGTATGAATATAAGATTTTTAAGCATAAGCCCGCTTTAAGGACATAGTTATTGATTCATAGCAGTTGCGAAAAAAGTTTGCCCCGACTTGGTCCCGGTAGCTCAATTGGTAGAGCTATGGCACGTTAAGCCGGAGGTTCTGGGTTCGAAACCATGCGCAACCGAATCAATAACTATG